>JAANDH010001300.1:0-64951 GCA_011799765.1 Nymphaea thermarum | reverse complement strand
CCTCCTCCTCTCCCGATTCCCCCTCCTTCTTTTCCCCCTCTCCCTTCCTGTCCCCCTGTCAGCCAAGGAGTCGGGAGGAAAGGGGCCAGGCCGCCGGCCCGCCAGGGGAGGGAGAAAGGAGTCGGGAGGCCGGGCCGGGCCGGGCTGAGCGGCCCGTCGGGCCGGGCCGGGCCCGGGCCGAGACCCGGGATATCGGGCCGGGCCTGGGCCGGGCTGTGGGGCCGGATCGGGCCGATCGTTATCGGGCCGGATCGGGCCGATCGTTATCGGGCCGGGCCGGCCCGGCCCGGCCCGATACCCACCCTTAATTCGGATACCAACTTTCGGATCGGATTCGGATATCAACTTAAACCATGGATCACCAACTCAAGCTAAGCTATCGGATTCGGATACCAACTTTCGGATCGGATTCGGATATCAACTTACGGTTTCGATTCAGATATCGGTTCGGATTCGGATATCATGAGTCAGATAGTATTCGATCGGATATTTACTTAAAACCGAATCCGAATCCGTATCCGATCGGATAAGATGGTTCAATATCCGATCGGATATTTACTTAAATCCGAATCCGTATCCGATCGGATGTTACTTCTTAAATCCGAATCCGATCCGATTTCTCAATCGGATGTCAAATTCCTAACCATATCCGATTTTTTACAAGCGTTTTGGATCGGATATCCGATCCGAATCCGATCCGTTGACATCCCTACGAAAGACCAATCTCCAGTGCCATGAATTACTGGGAAAAAGTAAGGTTTCGAAATCGAATACAAAGAAGAAAAATCACAACCTGCTGCATGCTTCCCACTTGGAGACTCCCGCTAGTCGAGCGTGTAGAGCCCCCTGAACATCCTTCCTGTTGAAATAGTTAACGGTTTCATCTTCAACACACACGTCTATCTTCCCTGTCATTTTCTGCAATGGGGAATGGGCAGAAACCACCATGAATACAAAATGAAGGAAAAACAAGGGTCGACAGCTCAGAATCTCTAGCTCACCATGGGACTCAGAACTAGAGATTGCATCTTAAGAGATGAGATGCAGACGTCTAGAGTGACATCATACGCGTCCACGAATTTGCTCATCTCCCTCTTCACGGTGCTCATAACTAGGACACAGATGGACGATACGTTTCCCCTGTAAGTCTCGCTTAAGTATCGGCTATAAGTGCAGTTCCGTGAGAAAATTCTGTATGTAGAATCAGATATCACTCCATGAGACCATAAGAACTCTGCCCTTGTTGAGCTAGATATACGCAAGGAGGATCTTCTTACCGTTAAGATACATCCAGCTACGCTAGATCAGCCATATCAGTTGCTGAAGATAGCTCTTACTAAAAATATGGTAACAGAAAAAGATAAGGCAGGAACGACCCATTTTCAGCAAGGGTAGCACATAGCTAGAAGGGTGCCCCAAACGTGAATGCCATCTTGCTCCTTCTTCATTCTTAACACCGGCTACAAGCGCCTTATTTCTGTTATTTAAGTAGTAGAGTCCTCGGAACTCGACCCCTTCACCAATCATTTCTTCTTACCGTTAAGATACATCCAGCTACGCTAGATCAGCCATATCAGTTGCTGAAGATAGCTCTTGCTGAAAATGGGTCGTTCCTGCCTTATCTTTTTCTGTTACCATATTTTTAGTCCTTATCTCCTCTCCCTCCTTTTTGGTGCATCTCTGTTCTTACGCACAATAAGAAACAGAGTATATATGCTCCTTATGAGAATGTAAAGTGTGTGAGAGAAATATGAACTGAAGATCCTCCCTTTTCTCGTGGACGTAGGCATATTGCTGCCGAACCACGTATGTGTTGTGTGCCTCTTTAATATCTCCCTCTTCACCTTTGTTTATCTTCATGGTATCAGAGCCAGGTTCAACCTAGACCTCTTGTTTGTGCCTCGCGGTCATGACGGAAGCAGGGAGCTCCAACGGCAATGGCAACCAACAGCAAATTCTGGATAACGTCAATCCAGCCTTGAAGATCACTACCGAACCATTAAATGGTTTCAACTATCTTATGTGGGCCAAGTCTGCCAAACTCTTTCTCAGTGGCAAGTCAAAACTTGGTCACGTTACCGGAAGCAAGCCCAAACCGCCAGCCGGCGATCCCAGACTTGAGGAATGGGAGTCAAGCGATCATACGGTAATGTCATGGTTATATAACTTCATGGACCAAAAGATTGCACAAACCTTTTATTTCTTGGAGACAGCTAAAGAAGTTTGGGATGCCGCAAAGGATCTATTCAGTCAGCAATATAATGTTGCAAGGCGATATCAAATTTCTCAAGAAATCAATGGTCTGAAACAAGGAGACATGCTTTTTACTGAATATTTCAGCCAGTTACGCAGTCTTTGGGACGAGAAGGAATTCTACACTCCTATTGCCAGTGACGCTGGTTCCTGGGAAAAGAATGAAGAACTTGATAAAATTTTTCAGCTACTTGCAGGTCTACGGCCAGAATATGAGCAACTTCGAAGTCAGGTAATTATGACGTCTGATGTTCCCAAATTAACTGATGTTTGTGCTATGATTATGCGTGAAGAATGCCGAAGACAGGTTATGAATCCTCAAGAGAAAGTAGATGATGCACATGAGTCTCAAGCAGCTTTGGTATCCAAACAAAAAGATGTAGCTACTGCTTCTGTTGCTGATAACAAGGAGAGAAGGAAGATGTTTTGCACTTACTGTAAGAGAGACAATCATACACGTGAAAAATGCTGGAAATTAAATAAGAGACCAAATTATGGAGGAAGAAGCAAGGCAGCCCAAGGCTTCTCACGGAGAGTATGGAGAAAAAAGCAAGACGGCCCAGGCTTCTCACGAAGAGCCTCTAGAGTCACATGTGACACTAGAAAAATTGACACAACTTCTGCAAAACTTTGCAAAACAGAATTCTGCTGCTCTTGCCACCAAGGATGCTATACATGAATCAGGTACTTATGGTTTGTTATCTTGTTTAGATGAAAGTTATGGATAGTAGATTCTGGTGCGTCCGATAATATGACTGCCTCCAAAATTTTTTTAACTGATCTCCAAGAAAGTTCTGGTGCTAAACCTGTTACTATTGCTAATGGGGGAAAAGTAAATGTTATCGGCAAAGGGGAAGTAAAATTTTTTGACACCAAGAAATCGACTAATGCTCTATATATACCAGACCTTGCATCAAACCTTATGTCAGTCA
This sequence comes from Nymphaea thermarum, assembly GCA_011799765.1. NCBI lineage: Eukaryota > Viridiplantae > Streptophyta > Magnoliopsida > Nymphaeales > Nymphaeaceae > Nymphaea > Nymphaea thermarum. The sequence continues at coordinate 61,766 of JAANDH010001300.1, read as the reverse complement.
GTAAAATTACAAAGGCTTATAAATGCAATGTGGTCTTCTCTCCTTCCAAGGTTGGGTTTCAGGATCGGACCACGGGGGAGATGATTGGTGAAGGGGTCGAGTTCCGATGACTCTACTACTTAAATAACAGAAATAAGGCGCTTGTAGCCGGTGTTAAGAATGAAGAAGGAGCAAGATGGCATTCACGTTTGGGGCACCCTTCTAGCTATGTGCTAAGAATTTTGAAACCCCACATCAACCATGATGGAGAGTCATGTGATGTATGTCGATATGCTAAGTTAACGCGTCTGCCCTTTTTGGCATCTGAAAGTAGTTCTAAAAAGGGCAGACGCGTTAACTTAGCATATCGACATACATCACATGACTCTCCATCATGGTTGATGTGGGGTTCCTAAATTTAATTTTCAGTTAGTCCATTCCGATGTTTTGGGGCCAGCCTCGCTAGACTCTTATAATGGATTTAAGTATTATTTGTCTTTCATTGATGATTACTCCAAAGTAAGTTGAATATATCTCCTAAAAACCAAGGATGAGGTGGTTACCAAGTTCAAAAATTTCTGTAGCATGGTTGAAAATCAGTTTGGAACAAAAATCAAAACTCTTCGCACAGACAATGGAACTGAATATATAAATCACTCTTTTCAAACGTTTCTCTCTCAAACTGGAATTCAGCATCAAACCACATGCCGAGAAACGCCCCAACAAAATGGGGTTGCAGAGGAGAGAAATCGACATCTCCTAGAGGTAACCCGTGCTCCACTTTTTCAAAACCATGTACCAGAAAAATATTGGAGTGAAGCCATCCCAACAGCAAACTACATCATGAATAGATTACCAAGACGTAACCTTGGAGATAAGTCCCCCATTGAGATGTTGAAGGGTTATAAACATACTATAGAGCATTTTAGAAATTTTGGATGCATTGTCTATGTGTGGAAGTCTCCCAAGCACCGAAATAAACTTCAAGCCCGTGCTTTTAAATGCATATTTATGGGATATTCTCCAACAAAAAAGGGCTATCGTTGCTTTGATCCACTAACAAATAAGATGTATGTTTCTCGTGATGTTAGCTTTGATGAGTCGCAGGCCTATTTTAAGAATTGCCATCAAGAGAAGGAGGAGAAACTGCAACATCAATCATCTACCTTGCCGTTGCCTAACATTATGCCCTTCCTTGGTGAAAATAACTTTTGCAAGGAAGGCCTTATGCAGCCCAGAGAAGATAATGCTACTGTTACAGAGCAGCAAAATGAGAGCTCGGTATCCCAAGAAACTACTATATCTCTTCGAAGGTCAGAAAGAAATCGACAACCACCCACTCGGTTGAATGATTACGTCATGCATAGTGCTGTGAAATATCCCATTGAATCTTACATGAAATATACAAACTTCTCACAAGATCAGGTGGCTTTCTTTATGAAAATTGATGAGGCCGTTGAGCCTGAAACTTTTGACCAGGCATATCATGATCCGAAGTGGAAAGCAGCAATACACGAAGAATTAAGTGCTTTGGTGAAAAATCAAACTTGGGAACTCGTGCCCCTTCCTCCACAAAAACGGGCAGTAAGCTGTAAATGGGTCTTCAAGCAAAAATTCAGAAGTGATGGAACCTTGGAGAGATACAAAGCTCGTCTTGTCGCTCGAGGTTTCTCTCAGACTAAGGGAATCGATTACACAGAGACTTTTGCACCTGTTGCAAAAATGACAACCCTTCGCACCTTAATATCTCTTGCTTGCAATTTAAACTGGGATATGTCTCAACTTGACGTTAAGAATGCTTTCTTACAGGGCGATCTGCAGGAAGAAGTATATATGAAAATTCCTCAAGGTCTATCTCATAATGGACAGAAAAATCTTGTCTGTAGACTAAAGAAGTCCATCTATGGACTCAAGCAGTCTCCGCGGGCGTGGTATTCAAAGCTCAGTTCAGCCTTGATTGAAATTGGGTATCAAATGAGTATTTCAGATAATTCACTATTTATTTACCGTAGAAAGGATATAACCATCTTAGTTCTTGTCTATGTAGATGACATTGTCATTACAGGGAATTCAAAAGATTTGGTGAAAATAACAAAAGAACACCTTCATCGAAAATTTGAGATCAAAGATCTCGGAAGATTAAAGTATTTCCTCGGAATTGAAGTCAGTCATTCGAAGAAATGTATATTTCTAAATCAGCGAAAATATGTCCTGGATATATTGAAGGAGACCGGCAAACTCGCAGTTAAACCGGCGGTGACGCCTATAGAAGTTAACCATAAGCTTGACATGGTTGGTGACAAAGATCCCATTGAAGATGTACAACAATACCAGAGAACTGTCGGGAAATTAATATACTTGACAGTTACCAGACCAGATATTACTTATGCTGTAAGTGGGGTCAGTAGATATATGCATGCTCCTCAACGTGCTCATTTACATGCCGTCGATAGAATTTTAAGATATTTGAAGGGCACTCCTGGTCGTGGGATATGGATGAAAAGGAACCAGAGCGCCATAATTGAAGGTTTTTCAGATGCCGATTGGGCTGGTAGTGCCTCAGATAGAAGGTCAACTACCGGATTCTGTGTCACCATTGGTGGAAACTTAATTTCCTGGAGAAGTAAGAAACAAAAGGTGGTTTCAAGATCTAGTGCTGAAGCTGAATATAGAGCCATGGCAAATACCGCTTGCGAACTTACATGGCTTAAGGCTCTACTACAAGAGATGGGATTCAATCAGAATTTTCCCATGAAACTATATTGCGATAATCAAGCGGCAATATATATAGCAGCCAATTCAGTGTTTCATGAGCGCACAAAACATATTGAAATCGACTGCCACTTCATACGGAAAAAGGTTCAAAGAGAAGAGATTAGTACTCCACATGTCAAAAGCAAAGACCAACATGCTGACATCTTCACTAAGGCAACCACACAAGAAAGGCTAAATGAGACTATGATCAAGTTGGGAATAGTTGATGTTCACTCTTCCCAACTTGAGGGGGAGTGTTGAGCTGGATATACACAAGGAGGATCTTCTTACCGTTAAGATACATCCAGCTACGCTAGATCAGCCATATCAGTTGCTGAAGATAGCTCTTGCTGAAAATGGGTCGTTCCTGCCTTATCTTTTTCTGTTACCATATTTTTAGTCCTTATCTCCTCTCCCTCCTTTTTGGTGCATCTCTGTTCTTACGCACAATAAGAAACAGAGTATATATGCTCCTTATGAGAATGTAAAGTGTGTGAGAGAAATATGAACTGAAGATCCTCCATTTTCTCGTGGACGTAGGCATATTGCTGCCGAACCACGTATGTGTTGTGTGCCTCTTTAATATCTTCCTCTTCACCTTTGTTTATCATCAGCCCTCGAGTTCAAGTTAGTATAGAACTCCAAAAGTGGATTGCCCAACTGCCAAGAGAACAAAGAGAAGAAAGTCCGATGCAGAATGTTATGTATTGAACCAGTGATAGATGCAGCATGAATTGATGCACTTTTCATGTGCTTTTTTGGAAGAGGAAGAGACCCAGTTTTTGCAAAAGCTTTTAAGTGATTAGGTAGTCAATCATGATAAAGGCAAACTTCATGGTATCAAATTAAAGAATGCTTCCATAATTTGAAACTCACAGCAATTCCTTTAAGGTTGAACTCTTTCTGCTGCTTGTTCGCTCGAATCAGGAGCTCAGCTAGCTGAGGAATATAGTGGCCTGGCAAGAAAAACCGAACAAAGGGTGTACAGAAGGAAGAAATTCACATCTTGAAGGCATCATCTAATTCTACCTTATAATTTCAAACTTTATGTGGCAGACTGGTGGAGAGATGGCCTACCTGCGTAGCTCTCTCCCGTAATAAAGAGGTCTCTGTTCTTGTACTCGGGGAACTTGACGAACCAACGTCGCAGAAATGCTAGATTTTCTCTTGCTGCAACGGGATGAAGGAAAACAATAATTCAGTCACAAGGACGAACTTTAACAGATAATATTAATCACTATGCTCAGGTTCATAGACCATCAAACAAACCACTTTCCACATCTATGTGCAAATATGCCGTGCTTTTTCATATTTTCTCATCCTTGAAATTAGAGGTCCACATACTTCTCCTCCCCAGTTACTTAAAATGCAAATGTTCTTGGAAAGAAGAAGAGTTTGCTGTAAACAAGTTACATAATTCTTGCCTGTTCTCTCATCATTCATGCCTTGATAATCAGAAATGTTTCTTGAATATGAAAACCCAACTCCTGCTGGCGTCTCCACGTACAACATGTTTGCTTCTGCAAAGTACGGACATCCATATGTTAATCGAAGGAAGAAATATGAAGAGAAGGTAAAAAGACAAACCGGAAAGCACACTAAAGAGATACCTGTGTTCCAACTATACTCATTTCTCTCCAGAATGTTACCACTAGGCCTAAACGGGCCATTCTCCGTGAAAGCTCCCACGCCCATGGACGAACAACCAGGCCCTGATCGGCACATAAAAGAGAAGGTCAACCACAAAAAAGTTCAGACCCAAGTTGTGAAATCTATCAAGAATTCCAAGGGAAATGATGATCAGACCTCCATTGAACCACATGACGAGAGGCTTAGAGGATGGTTCAGTTTCTGCCTCAATAAAGTAGTAAAAAAGAGCTCGTTCTCTCTTCCTGCCCACAGTAATATATCCAGCAAATTGCTGAAAATCTACTGGCGGTTGTCCCGGCAGTCGGGTGATTCTATCAGAGGTTGCAGAAGAACAAACCTCTGTTGGAAAGCTCAGGTGTAACAGAAGAGTCGCCATGACCATGCTTCTCCATGGTGTAGAAGAACCCATTACGGTTGTCGAGACTTCGGATCATGCAGGTGGCTAACTCAAGTCGGACAACCATTAAATAGCCGAAGCCAAAGTAGTTATCTTTTCCAGTACGCAACTGTATCTGGTGACTTACGTGATTTCCTGTGCATAATTTTAATATAATATTTTATTTTAAAAATACAATTTTAAAATATAATATTATATAAATATAATTAGTCATAATAAAATATATAATATTATATAAAAATAAAAAATAAATTATTAGGCCAAAGCATCTGACGGTCTGAACGGAGACTTTAAAATGGAAATCGTCATCGTTATGAAAAATCCATGGACCTGATGATACCCCTCTACTTGCCCACCAACCCAGCTAAGCTCATTTCTACAATTTATTTAATTAACCAATCATCGCTCGAGGCTGATTGAATGCCCATCAGGTGGGTATGACAGGGTCAATCTAAGGAGATATTTTATGAGGCTGAAATTGTGGAATTCTAAAAATGAAGTTCTTATTCGTAATGAGACGAAAATTGCATTGTCAAATACAGAATTTTGGATGTGAAGTTATAAGCTTATTCTTAAAGCAAATTCTAGATTTGCCATTCTATCATTAAGGTCATGTTTGATAGCTTAAGATTAAATTTCACGGCGAGATGAGATCCCGTTGTGACAAACTTTGGATCTCAAAATCATTGATTTCTAATAATCGACAAAGTTGAAATCCACGCTTCTTTGAGATCGGACCCTCGATCTCTCGAGTGGATCACAAACCAACGCTCAAAACTTTGCAGGAAGCACCCATATATATGTAAGAAGATCAAAGAAACTCTTGACGGCCGTCGAGGTTTTTCAGGCCATCTTGGCAAAAAAACACACAAATATTTATATTTACATGGTTGAGAAACTCTCTTCTTTTGTGACTTCTTTTGCGAATGTAAAGAGAAAAGGAAAAAACACACAAATATCAAAATAGTTTTCACTATCACAAAAAAGTTATTGATTAAACATAAAATTATAAAAAAACCTTTAAAAGTAAAAAAATAATATAAATGCAATTAAATAAAATAACAAAAATTAAGAAACTGTCAACATCATCATTGCCACCATCATCATCTTTGCGTTATGGCCGTCGTTGTTGTCGCCGTCATGGCTGCTGTTGACTAGGGAAAGGAGGACGACAATGATGGCAGCCATGGTGGTAGTGAGAGATATAACCGATAAAATAGGAATGATGACAAAATTTGAAGACAAAAGAAAAAAAAAATATAACCGATAAAATGGGAATGCATGACAAAATTTGAAGACAAAAGAAAAAAAAATATAACTGATAAAATTGATAAAATGGAAATGGGAATGCATGACAAAATTTGAAGACAAAAGAGAAAGATATATAACCGATAGAATGAGAATGCATGACAAAATTTGAAGACAAAAAGTCTCTTAAACAAACCACAAAAATAAAATAAAAGAACAAAATGTACACGACAACAATATAATAAAGCAAAATAAAAAGGGTAGGAAGAAGGTGGATAAATGAAGCGAGAGAGTCACCAAATAGCAAACGAAAGACGGTGGCTACCGTAGCGGATGCAAAGAGAGAGAGAGAGAAATCCACTCCTCATATTACTCTTAGTTGATGCAAAGAGGCGCCGGAAAATTGCTTACTGACAAAGAGTGCACCTCCTCCGAAATTCCATTTACATATTGCAATATAAGAGGTCGCTTGCCTGTGATCCAAGTCGCCAGGACCAAACCATCAAACCAGGTTTTTAAAAACCTCAAGTTTAAGATCCTCATGTTGGATCCCAATATCTTAAATTAACCGTAGATCTAAGATCCAGAGATATCAAATGCAACCTAAGGATTGGAAGTCTAAGGAAATATTAGATGAGGCCTGAATTGTGGAATTGTAGATTACAATTCTTATTTTTGATAAGATGGGAATACAATATTAAATAAAGAATTTTGATTCTAAAATTATAGGCTTGAATCAGAATTTCAGAATTGTGATTCTACTTAGGGGGTGGAAGTCTAAGGGGATGTTTGAGGAGGTCAGAATTGTGGAATTCTATAATTAAGATTCTCGTTTTTTATGAGACTAGAGTTATGTTATCAAATAAAATAAAAAAGTTTTGGTTTCAAAATTATAGACTCATTCTTGAATCAAAATTCTGAAATTATGATTCTACCTTGTAGAGTGAGATTATCATTTTAGAATTTAAAAATTTTAATTCTCTCTTTAGGGCATGAATCATGAACATTTTAATTCATGAATTTGATGATTTTAATTCATATTTTGTCAAACACGTCATTTTCAATTCTAAAATTAAAATTCTAGACTATTAAATACAAAAGGAAACTAGAACTGGAATTTTCGTCTTAATTCCAGTTTTAGGAAAAAATTTGTTTCTAGAATTTTAATTCTAAAATCAAAATTTAAATCAGACGCCCTCACAAAAAAGGCCAAACATTGTAAAGTAGAGGGCTTATCAGTTTTCTTATGAAGAGCACCGTTTGCCAATCTCCCTTATTCTAATCCACACTCTTTCTTAACAAAGATGAACAAATAAGTGTTCAACGCATCACACGCGGTATTCTTGTGCCTTTTTGAACATGAGAGACCGAACGTTTTTAGCATTCAACATGTTTGTCAGACATCTCTCTTCTGTTGCTATTTTAATTAGAAAAAAAAGGTAGAAAATGAAGTTGGTTGTGGTTTGAGGTCGAGCCAGAAACTTTTTGTGAGGGGGCCAAATTATAATTTCATTTTTTTAAATTCAAAATATCATTTTTCAAAATTTTTTGTATGTAATTTTTCTTTCAAATTTACATGTGACTTGAACTTTTTTTTTTTTAGGGGGCGAGGGCCCTACCGGGCTCTGCTCCTGGTTGTGGGTCCCAATTACATAATTCTTCATAATTCATTGTCTCAAACTAATCGACTTGATTCCTGATGTTGTTGGCTATTGTATTGATCTTTTAATCATGTTTTTGTAATTTAACTAGAAAAATGATGGGTTTATAAAAGGGTTTCACTGCAAGTTAGCCAGCTCGAGCTCGACCAATCAAACTCGCTTGTCAAAACTCGGCTCATTTACAAACAAATTGAGCTTGAGTTCAAGTGGAGCATGCAACTCACTCTCTTAGGTTGCAATGATGAAAAGGCCCTAAAATTCTTTTATTTAAAGAGAAAATAAAGATGAATAATCCAAGGCATGATGGATAGAGAGAGGGGAGGGAGAGAAAGTTTTATAGGGGCAGAGCCTGAAATTTTTAAGAGAGCCAAATTAAAGTTTTTAAATTTTAACTACGGCTGACATCTTACTTTTTAAAATTTTTATACAAAACAAGTGAAATTTTGCTAAATTGACGTGTAAATTTTTATTTTTTTTGAAGTGGGGTCAGAGCCCATGCCGACCCCACATTGGCTCTGCCCCTTTGTATATACGGAAAATTATGCGAATATGTTTCCTTTACGTTTTTGATCATTTATTGAGAAAGAGAAATGGAGAGATTCACGTCAAAGAAACACATCCAAAACCAATGGATGTAAAACATACAACAAATTAGAAGCAAAAATGATGAGTCAAATTAGAGATTAAATCAGGGTGCCAAAAATCTTACTATTGGATGTGACATCCCCCTCAAAGATTGAAAAGTATAAGGCAAACACCTGTCATCTCTAACGAAAACATTATATCCCATGATCCAAATATGCCATCAGAAACCCTAGAAGGAAAAAAGCCTTCTCTTGGATTTCTTGATCTCTCGTGTGGAGCAAAGAGGAGGTCACGCGCAAAACACTGCTTGAACACAAAGGGGAAAGGGTGATTTCATGACGCATGAAAAGATTTAGTGCTTCTAGACACCCGAAACTAAGTGAAATGAACTTTCTTTGGCCTTGTCGCATCAAGCACATCGGTTTGCCAAGAAAAACCTCAAGATTTCAGGTTGCCTTGGATTCGGACTTTATGTAAATGATGAAACAAACATGTAACTTCATCCTTGGAGCTCGATGGCAGACCCTTGCTCCACAAGAGCTTGGATGGGAAAGGCGAAGGGATGAGTTGAAGAAGAGAGTGGTAGATCATGGATGTGGAGTAGGAATGCGGCTCGGCCGCCAGTAGGTACCCGGTACCAGGCCCGACTCGGGGCAAGGAAAAGGGGTATCGGACCAGTCCCATTCTTTATCGGGCAGGCCCGGTAAGCTCAGTGGGCCCATTAATGTTTTCTTTTTATATTTATTTTATTAAATTTTGTATATAAATATAATATTTTATTGTGAGTAATTACATTTATATATTATTTTATATTAAAAATAGTTTTTAAATTTAATCGGGCGGGGCTTGAACCAGGCTCGGATTCAAATTTGCATGGTTGGGTTGGGCCCGGGTTTCGGGTGTCGGGCCTGCCCAGTTCCGGCTCTTATTGGGCCGAGCCGGCTTGATGTCCAAGTTTAAGTAGAAACCTTGTCCAACTTCCGCCCAAGAAAGCTTGATGAGAAGACAAGGAGTTATGAGATGATCTATCTTTAAAATAATTCAGCACTTGTAATCAAGCATTAAAAACAATTGTCTTCTTAATTGAGGAGGTGGCATGTTGAGCAGCTGGTAGATTCATAGGGAGCTGGTATTTTTCCAAATGAGCTCGCTTCTCACCCCTTCCTTAATAAGGGGGTTGGCGCAATGGACAGAGTGGGAGATGGTAGGCAGCCACTCTGAAACACACGTGAATTGGACTGTGATGGAGGGCGACAACCTGATACACCAAAAGTAAGCCCTGTACCCTAAAAAGAAAAATACAAAAATACCCCTGGGCATGCAAGAAGACTTTGGGCATTAGATAGGCTATTTCTCGAATTTTTTGTGTGTTTTATTGTGTGATGACATTTGCTTTGATTCAGTTGTGTAATTTCAAGTGTTAATATAAGTTCATTTATTTGGAATTGGATCATGGGTTGTCCCATTGTAGATTTGACTCCTAGCCACCGTCACTTGGGAGTTCTACTTTTATTACGTGGTGACTAAATTTCAGTAAAAGAATCATTTTAAAAGGTTTACATGACCAGAGGCACCACTATGCATGGTGATATGTGGGAACAAGCCATGAAGATTGGTAAGACTTCTATTGGATGTAAATATGGTTTAGGCCACTGCTGCAAATTAAGGCCTTAAGGTTATACTCAAGGTAAGGTAGATGATTAAAATGAGACTACAATCAGGTGTATCATAATTCTCACTTCTTCATCAATATCGGTTTCTCCTAGTCCAAGGCCAGCGTTCTTTGTTCTCAAAGACCGCGAGTGCAGACATGATATTTCTAGTTGTATAGACATTATTACTGCTAGAAATTATTTGCAAGGCATATCTCATTTGAAAGAGCTCTATGATCAATTTCGATTAAAGGACCTAGACAAACTCAAATATTTCTTTCGAATGGAGGCCACCAAATTGAAGGCTGGTATAGAAAATATGCTCTTGGCATTCCACAGGATGCAGGATGTAGTAATGTAAAGCGACTCTAGTACGAAGCAAAATTTGAAATTGTAGAATGATCAGTAAAAAAAAGCTTATTTCTTGGAAGACCACTAAGAAATAGACAACAGTAAAGTTGACTGACGAGCTTAAAAGAGTCAAATTCAAGCCCATATGTGGTTTATCAAGCCCAACCTCAGCTTATAAAGCTCGTAAACAAGTCGAATTTGAGCTCATATTAGGCTTATTGAGCCTGAGCTCAGCTTATAAAGCTCGAACTCATGCTCGACTCGAACCCGAGTCGAGAAAGATGTGATTGGCTCATCGAACATTCCTAGTCGTTTTCATTATTCATTGTTGTTGGTGTTAGGTGACTACTTTTAGTAACATTGGAAAGGTACGGTGTTTCCTTCTCTTCATTTCGTTTGCATGGATAGTATTGCAGTGCATGCCTTATAATGATTCTCTTTACAAGTCTTTTTTTTATCATTCCATTTGTATGATCACATGAGGCATTCCGCGACCTTTAAAATCTTCTTGTTTTTAGTAAATTTTCTCATTTACTTAATGTTCCTTAAAAATTTGAAATTTTATATCTAGTTTCCTAAATTCCTTTAGTCAGAATTTTTTGGCTGCGCCCCTATGTGGGGGCTTGCATGCATGTATGCAAACTATTATGTTATGTTAATAGTTACAAGTAGTGGGTTCATCATCATTTAGTGTAAATTAAAATGAAAATGACTATAGGTTGGTGGCACATTTATGTATGCTGGTATATCCTACATGTTCAACGTGTGCATGTGTTCTTCGTTTGGTTACATACGGATATCGTGTACAACAGTGAGTGAACCCTCAAATGCCATATCGCCTGACTGCCAGGATTTTCTTACTGGTATGGCTTGTCAAGTGCATGAGTGGTTTTATTTTATTTTATTTCTGTATTTTTATTTATGTTCTAAGTAACTTGCGTGTGAATCTTGAGGTTATCGTTGTGTAATGGTGAAAAAATAAATAATGAAGAGTTTAAAAATAATAAACTCTTTGGGCAGACATGCATGCAGTGGCGGAGCCACATAAAGGCCGATGTGGGCTGTCGACACTAGCTTTTCAATTTTCTTTCACTTTTACATTAAGATCATTTAATATTTACTCTATTATATATGTTAGTACCCCTTCAAGTTTGAAAACCTTTAAATCATTGCCCCTCCAAATTTTTCTGGCTCCGCCATTGCATTGCATGCATGAGTCACTAAGAAAATAGAGACTCCATCGGCCACTAGGAAATAGAACAAAAACACATACTAGTAATGAATAATAACAACAATAGTGATTATAAATGCACTCGGCTGGTGGTGAGAAAATGAAAATGGAAGAACAACAAATAGAAACCTATATAAATACAATGAGAATAATAAAAGATTAATCACCTCGGGTCCACCGGCGTTATGCCGTTGTATGGCTTGCTGGCCATCGGAGTTGCCGGGACATTGCCGGAGACCGGAGATGGCAGGAACGGTCATGAGAAGCATTGGTCGGGTGAAAGTTCAAAAGATGAGAGAAAACAACAAAGAAAGAAAGACATATAACGGGTGTGAGGGACATACCCAAGGCTTTTGAAAGTTTCAAATGCGTCTTATGCTTTTATGTTTATTTTCAAAACGTTGTTATAATCACAAACCTTCTATCCGCCTCGTGTTTGTGAGGTTTTCTTTTCAGAAAGAGGTTTCGAGAGTTCGAACTTCGAAACCCTCATTTTGCAATTTTTAGTAGTTATATCTCAATTATTTTCGGAAATGGGGTTTAAATCTTTGGAAAATGCTCTGTGCCCTATTCTTAGGTTTTAGAAAATTCTGAAAGGGTTTTCTAATACTGGTTTCTACAAAAATAAGAAAATACTATCCCTTTTAAATTTAGAAGATGAGACTCTTTATTACAAGAATTTATCTTAGTTCAAGAGAGAGCTTCTGGCTAACTTTTTTTTCATTTAAACTGCTGAATGTCACTTTTCTCATGTTTATAAGAGAAAAATTCTAAATAGTGAAGATATGTCTTGTGTTCAACTGGACTTTGGATAGATCTAGATCCCATTTGCGTTATGAACACATATTTAGTAATTGTGAATAAGTTTGGATATGCGTCCAGCTTACTTTGAAAATGTAAATATTTAGTTGAAAGTAATTTTGGATTTGGACCTACTTATTTTGATAATATAATTTTAGTTGTTGAACTTTTGAAAATAGATTTAGACACGAGTTCAGATTTTCAAAGACATATTTTAGTTATTGAAAAATTATTTGGGTTAGATCTAACTTGTTTCTACAACATTTTATATCTTATGAATGAATTTCAATACACATACACTTTTTGTTTTAAAGGTAGCACATACTGTGTTTTAAAGGTAAGTTAAGTTGCATTCTGTGTTGCTAACGGTGCATGCTAGAATAAACTGAGGGTGGACACTGTACTGAGCACTTTCCCAAGTTCTCACCCCTATTTACCATTTTTCAAGTGTTCGTGAATAAAAGGGATGGTGATCACGAGAATGCTGCATTGCAAGATGATTTGATGCTACACAACCGGTTCATGTTATGAGTGGATTTTGTGATTTAGAACATTTAAATGGCTTTTGTATTCTTTACTTTTTTGTAAAATATCATTTTAACGGTTTGATTTAAAATTATTATTTATTGACGGTTTAGAGTAAGTTAGTAATGATGCTTAATGATTTTAAAAATTGGAGTTTTCGAAAAGTTTTTTATGAGTGCTTTGATTTTAATTTGGAATGTTTATGAGTGGTTTGATTTTAATTTGGAATGATTATGGATTTTTGAAAAAAAATTGACCTAAAAAACTAGGGTCGTTACATTAGGGCTGTACCTTGTAACGAGTCAAGCCAACTTGAGCTCGATTCAAACTCGTTCGGTTAACCTCACAACTTATTTGTAAATGAGTCGAGCTCGAGTTCAACTGAAAACTAGTGCTTATAAACGAGTCAAGTTCAAGTTACATGAAATCGACTCAGTTGAACTTGTGTAAGCTCGTTTAATTTAGGTTATTTTTCTTTATAATTTTCAAATTTAAAACCAATGAAAAAGATCAAGTCAGATGTGGATCTAGTAAATCAACTTAAAAGAGTCTAGCTCGATCCAAGACATGATCCATCGTGTTGAGCTTGAGCTGACCTAGTACAACTCGACTCGGACTCAGGCCGAGATCAAGGTAACCTTGTACAGCTCAACTTGATCTTGAGCCAAGTTCGAGCCGAGTTGATCAAAGCTAGAGCTTGACTCGGTTCATGTGCAACCCTAAATTAGAGGTTCGCTAAACCAGTGAAAGAGCATTGGCATCCCCATACTGTGAATTATCATAGCTTCGATATTTATTCAAAAATTTAGGAATTCAATATAAGAGTTCCATGAATTTGTGCGATAACAAGCAAGCCACAACGCGTGCAGCAAATTTAGCCTTCCATGAAAGAAACAAGATGCATATCGTACTGAGAAACCTTACAATGAAAAAGAGAGATGATACACCGTTCTGTTCTTGATCTTAGTTCTATAGTGCAGCCTTATTTTAATACACCGCACCTGGTGAAACCAGTGCAAGTCTTTATTTCTATGCTGCAGAAACCATTCTTAAATCCGGACACATGCAGACACACCCCATTCGCTCGTCAGTTGATCAGAGTGAAAGGCCTCCACTCTGCAAACTAAACTTACTTCAAAGGTGTTCGTGGGAGTGGTTTTCCTTGCAGGAATGCCTTGAAAAGCACAAGGGCACCCTGTGGCTGTGTGGAAGGAACTTGATGAGAAGCTCCTCTAATGGTGGCAAATGATAGCATATCGCCATAGACTATTGTCCACCCACCGACCTGCCAAAAGAAGGAAAAAGCGAGCTAAGGATATCAAGAACCTCACACATCTGAAGCATATGACCACAACTCACTGTAATTTTAGGTTTTCTTTTTCCCTCCAGCATTGTGCAGAACAGTCTCGCCAAAACAAATCCAGATAAGGAGAAACAAGACAAATATTTGGCAGTTGGGGTTCTGAGCTAAACAGACGAAGTGGAAAGAACGAGATCCCGACTAAAAAACCAGCAGAGACGAGATAGAAAGAAAACAAAGTTTCAACAATTTTATCACTGGTGTAGATCAAAGTGACGCTCGTTACCTGTCTCCCTTCAGACCAGACACTGTAAGGAACAGTTGTATTGAATCCTAAACGAGCAGCTAATCCATGAACCAGAGTTCGGCTTCCAGTCAGAGGAATCACTGAATCCTGGTCTCCACTGCATCAAAATTAAGGAGTCAACAGTATGAGACAGCTGTCCTTCATTTTTTTTTCCTCTGAATCATGTATGCCTAACATGTATCTGGAAAATGACCATATCAACTCTGGTCCCTTGTTAAATAAGGGTCCTAACCTTCTGCCTTTTCGGGATAATTACCCTCCTTATAAGTTGAACCCGTGATGTTCAACTGGCAAGATCAACAGAACCTCAAGAGGGAAGAGAAAAACTGTAACTATAGGGGATTAACCTGTAAACCAGGACTGGTATGCCGGACTTCACAATGGATCCGAGAAGATTGATAGTGGAGATCTCGATATTAAGCTTGTTGTACTTCAAAACAATGAAAGAAATGCAAATTATTAGAATTTAAAGCTAATTATGAAACAATAAAATACTTGTACTTGGTTTCCGTTTTTCACAATCAATCTTTCTCTGGTCATTTGTGTAGAAGTAACAACTGGTTCACACTTGTTATGATGTTGTCACTAGGAATTTTTTTTTTTTAATATTTTACATCCTCTCAAGCAAATGGCACACACATGGGTGCAAAAGTTCTCCGATATTTGAAAGATCATAGAAAGGAGTTTCTTTTCTCTGTGCTTTCATTTTGGTTTCCTATGTTGAAAGAAGCAGCAGTCTGGTTATTAATTTGTGTGAAACTCTGAAAAGAATCTACGTTACAGCTTGTGATGTGAAAATCCGGATGTTCACAATTACACTGGAAATATCAATTTCCTGTGCCATTAGTTAGGGGGAAAAGGTAAGGCTTAGAAATCGAATGCAAGGACAAGATAAAGGATCACAACCTGCTGCACAATTCCCATTTGCAGACTCCAGCAGCAAGTCGAGCGTGTAGAGCAGTCTGAACATCCGTCCGGTTGAGATAAATTTCAGTTTTATTTAGAACACACACGTCTATCTTCTCTGCCATTCGCTGCGATGGTGGGCAGTCATGAAGCACCATGAATACCAAAGCGAATGAAAAACAAGGTGGACAACTCAGAATCTCTGGCTCACCGTGGGCCTCAGAACTGTTGGGAAAACATAAGGTGGACCCTAAATATAACTTAGATCCAAACTCAAATTTATGCAGAGAAAATCTAGCAGAGTCTCGACGTCCAAAATGATACTCAATAATAACTTGGGCAGAGTATACTTAAACTATTTATTCATCAAAAGAAACATTACAGACGGAGGCTCAAGAAAACTCACCTTGACTCACGCAGTGAGCTAAAACACCCAAAACACCCAACTCGCTTAAAGCTTCGACACTTGAGTTCACGAAGTGAACACACGAACACACTCACTAGCTCATAAAATGAACACACACCCAACTCACTAAGTGAGTACTTAAGATCACTCAACCTCACAAATATTTCACATATACCCCTCAACATGGCCATCATCCCCTATTTATAGGGATTACTTAGTCGGTGGTGGAAGAATCCACCACTTTCTCATTTTTTCCTTTTTCTCATTTTTTTATTTCATGTAATCATTACACATGCACCGATTTAAACAAGGAGGCTTATACCGACTTAACAAAGAAAGGAAGAGGCTCTCACCGACTTAGAAAAGGAAGAGGCTATGAGCCTCTTGAGTCTTCTCGACTCTTTCCAAGAGTTGGTGGGAGAGTCGGTGATGACTCTCTACAATCTCCCTCTTATTACAGACTCTCTACTTATGACTCTCAACATTCTTCGAAACTTGGTGAATATCTGCACTGGCAAGCCTTTGGTAAATATGTCAGCAACTTGTTCTGCTAAAGCGACTGGCTGCAACTGAATATCTCCTTTAAGTACTTTTTCTCTGATAAAATGATGCTCCACCTCTATATGTTTCGTCCGAGCATGGAAGACGGGATTTTCTGCCAGTCTAATTGCACTCTGATTGTCACAGTAGATTCTCACTGCATAATCTACATTTTGTTTGATGTCTTTCAGTAGTCGCATCAACCACACACATTCTTGTGCTGCTTGAGATGCTGCTCTATACTCTGCTTCGGTTGTAGACAGTGAAACTGTCAGTTGTCTCTTGTTGCACCATGAAATTGCATCACTTTCAAGACTGAATGTATATCCAGTGGTCGATCTTTGAATTGATAGGTCTCCAGCATAATCCGCATCACAATATCCAACAACTTGACAAGTTGGCCTTTTTTCATAAAGTATACCAAAGTCAAAAGTTCCTTTGATATACCTTAATATTCTTTTTAATGCTTCTAAATGTGGCTTCCTTGGAGTTTGCATGAACCTGCTTACAACACCAACTGCATATGCAATATCTGGTCTTGACAATGTTAAATAGATTAGACTTCCAACCAGTTGTCGATACATAGTAACGTTTTCTAGCTTGTCTCCTTCATCAATTCTAAGTTTCGCATTTATCTCAATTGGTGTTGAGATAGGTTTGCAACTGAGCATACCATACTTACGTAGTAAGTCATGAGCATACTTCTTTTGACTTAAGAATAATCCTTGAGCTTTGTAATCAATTTCCAATCCAAAGGAAGTGTTGCAACTCTCCCAGCTCTTTCATTTCAAATCTCACCGTGAGATATTCATGAATGAGACTAATTTCTTCAGTGTCATCTCCAGTGATAATTAAATCATCAACATAAATTAACAAAATAGTAAGTTTCGTACCTTTTGCCTTGACGAAGAGACTTGAATCTGCTGAAGAGACTTGAAATCCACTAAACACCAGAAATTCAGCTATTTTTCCGTACCATGCTCTTGGTGCTTGCTTCAGTCCATAGAGTGTTTTTCTTAACTTGCAAACGTAGTCTGGCTTGTTTGGAGATTTGATTCCTTGAAGCTACTTCATATAGATTTCATGGTCGAGATCTTCATATAAGAAAGCATTTTTTACATCCATTTGCCATAGCTTCTAGGATTTGCTTGCAGCACGGGCTATCAGAATACATACGGATGTGATCTTCGCAATAGGACTAAAAGTTTCTTCAAAGTCAATATTATACTGCTAAGAAAATCCTCTCGCGACTAGTCGAGCTTTATATCTATCAACTGAGAAATATGTCCTTCTTTTTATTTTGTAAACCCACTTACAAGTAATGGGCTTTACTCCTGCAGGCTTTGGTACGAGCTCCCAAGTCTCGTTATGCTCCAATGCCTTCATTTCATCTTTCATTGCAGCGTGCCATTTTTCAACATCTTTTGCTTCTTCAAAAGAAGTTTGCTCGATCTCCTCCATGATGGCAGAATCTGCATCTACATACTTGGGATTTGGTTTTGGTATTCTTGTTGATCTTCTTAGTGTTATGGGTGCTTCTTCTGGCTCTTCAAATTGTGATGGTCTTTCTTCTTCTGCAGTTCTTTGTTGGATTGGACTGACTTCAGTTCTCCATGGATCTACACGTTCTTCTCGTCTTGGACTATGTTCAGGCATTTGGACCTGTTTATCTGGCCGTCTTGCTTCTATGTCTTCAGGCTCAGGCTCTCCTTGATTCATCTCAAATTGTATTTTGTTTCAAACATCTTTCTCAAAAACTGGAGAGACTGGAAGCGCTTTCTTTTCTTCTGACCACCATGATGATGCTTCAACGAAGATGACGTCGCGAGAAACATGAACTTGACCTGTGCTAGGATTAGCACATCGCCATCCCTTTCGATATGGATCATATCCGAGAAAGACACACCTCTGTGCCTTCTTGTCGAACATAGTCCCGTGCTGCTCAGATATAAAGACATAACATACACAACCAAAAACTCTAAAATAATTCATAGATGGCTTCTTTTTATAGAGTACTTCATATGGAGACTTAAAATTAAATCTCGGCATTGGTAGTCAATTGATTACGTGTACAGCGGTGCTGACACACTCGGCCCAAAATCTTGGTGGCATGTTCTTTGCATGCATCATGCTTCGACATGTTTCTGTTATGTGACGGTTCTTCCGTTCTGCCACTCCATTTTGTTGTGGCGTATAGGCACATGTGAATTGCCTACGAATACTATGTTGCCTCAGGTATGCCATAAACATATCAGATGTATATTCGCCACCATTATCGATGCGTAAACATATCAGGTGTTGGAGCATGGAGCATGATCTATACTTTATAGGCTTCTCTAGTTTCCCTGGATCCAAATTTTGGGGTAAGTAGGTGGGGTTTGATAGAGAGCAGTGCCCCTTGCCCATAAGATTCGGGGTTTGAGGGACGGTAAAATGTATAAGGGATTTATGCAATTTTGCATTTGCCCTAATTTCTATGTTTAAGAGGAGGCAGACATTTTTCTTGTATTCATGATCTTTCTGTGATAGTGAAAAAACACTGTGCAACCGTTAGGCACTAGCGGAGCCACCGTGGGGCAGGTGTGGGCGCCTGCCCATGCCAGCCAAAAAAACTTCCACAGTTTAGTGGAGTGTCAGTCTGCCTCATGCCCGTGTTGAAGCCATGCTGCCCACACCAAACATGGATCGGGTCCAGTAGTCCACGCCTGCCCACCAAAAATCAAGCCCAGCCCGGCCCGTTTGGTGGGCCGGGTCGCGTGCAGAGGGAGATGGGAAGGGGGAGAGAGAGGTGCCCCAGGGGCCTTACACCGTGAAGAATCGGAGCCCGGTGATGGAGAGGCCGTAGATGTGGTTGTAGGTGTGGGTGATCTCATCGCCGGCTTTCTTCGTCGCGGCGTACAACGAAGCAGGCCGGTCCGTTCAGTCGGATTCCGAGAAGGGCACCTCCTCGTTGAAGCCGTAGACGAAGCTCGACGACGCCCAGACCACGGCGGGCTGCGGGTTGGCCGACTTGCAGGCCTCCAGCAGCGTGACGAGCCCAAAGAGCTTCGCCAAGAGTCGAGCGTCACTGATGTCTCCGGCGACAACGAACACGCCGTGCGAGTCCAGTTGACTGGTGCACGCAGAGGGAAATCAGGCTCAACTCCATGCTCCTCGCATCCATGTTCTCGAAAGTGCCTTTACCTACAGATTCACTCCTCTCGCCTAGCAACGCTATCAGACCTTCCATGGAACTCCATCTCGTCGCCGCTGCCTCCATCCAAGGAGATATAGTCCGACAATAGCCTCGCCTGCCTGAGCCGTTCACGCTTCGCCCTAATCGCATCTATCGTCACCTGGTCAGGAATTAAGGAATCCCTCTCTTTATCTACATCACCCTTCCCCAATTTCTTCACTCTGCCATCTCTCTCCGGCTCGACGCTGATCACATCATCCTTGCTAGGCGGCAGGACCTCCTGACCCGATGGCTTCACGAGAGTGGAGAGGGAGACAGAAAAGGAGAGGAAGGGGAGAGGAGGAGGGAGAGCGGAGAGGGAGACGGGAAGGGAGAGGTGGAACAGACAGGGAGAGGGAGAGGGGGAGCAGACTGCTGAGAGGGAGACAGAGGACAGGACGAGGGGGAGCCCGGGAGTCGGGCCGGGCCGCCGACGGGCTGGACTATCGGGCCCGGGGCCTGCTAATGCTGCCGGGCCGGGTTATCGGGCCCGGGCCCGGCGCGATGCCCAGGTATTTATGTTAAAAGACAAAAATACCCCTGTGCATGGAAGAAGACTTTGGGCATTAGATAGGCTATTTCCTTTTTGTGTTTTCTTGTGTGATGACTTTTGTTTTGACTGAATTGTGTAATTTCAAGTGTTAATATAAGTTCATTTACTTGGAATTGGATCATGGGTTGTCCCATTGTAGATTTGACTACTAGCCACTGTCACTTGGGAGTTGTACTTTTATTATTTGGTGACTAAATTTCATTAAAAGAATCATTTTAAAAGGTTTACATGACTAGAGCCACCACTATGCATGGTGATATGTGGGAACAAGACATGAAGGTTGAGATTTGTGCATTAGTGGAAATCAGCACTTGAACCCTCCCTAAACCGCCTTAGAGTAAGACTTCTATTGGATGTAAATATGGGTTTAGATGAGTGCTACAAATTAAGCCCTTAAGGTTATACTCAAGGTAAGGTAGATGATTAAAATACGACTACAATCAGGTGTATGATAATTCTCACCATCACTTCTAATTAACATTTAATTTATCAAGTTGATGCCAACAATGCCTTTCAAACCCAACGTTCTTTGTTCTCAAAGACTACGACTAAAGGCGGGATATTTCTAGTTATATGGACATTGTTACTACAAGAAATTATTTGCAAGGCATGTCTCATTTGAAAGAACACTATGATCAATTTCGATTAAAGAACCTGGACAAACTCATCAAATATTTCTTTGGAATGGAGTCCACCAAATTGAAGGCCGGTATCTCTCTCTCCCAAAGAAAATATGTTCTTGGCATTCCACAGGGGGATGTAGAAAGAGCCAAACCAAGCCACTCTAGTATGAAGTAAAATTTGAAATTGTAGTATGATTAGTAAAAGCTTATTTCTTGGAAGACCACTAAGAAATAGACAACGGTGTCATGGCCATTAGGTGTAGCTCCTGTCGATATTATATGCAGAGTCTTTCTTAGGGGTAGTACAATGAGTTGAGGCTCGCCTCGACTCGGATGGAACTTGTTCAAAAATATTTGAGATGACTTGTTTAGTAAATGGAGTTCCAGCGCTACTTTGTAAATGAGTGGAGTTCGAGTAAATGGAGCTCGACTATCGACTCCTTCTAATTTTTTTTACAAAAATTTAATTTGCTTTTGAAAATCATAAATTTTAAAACTTTGAACTGCCTTTGGCTGTGAGCTTTGCCTCTATCACACGTCTGTCACTTCTTTCTCTTCATCCCTCATACCATCTCTATTTCCATCTCTACTCTCTCGGTCTCTCGGTCTGCTGGTGTTAATGGCTGTGCCAAACCTGGTTATATACCAGTGGCGGAGCCAGAAAAGTTTTCTGGAGGGGGCACCCATTCACCCATTCATAGATTTTCACATACAAAGTGGCACTCACATATAGGACAAAGCAAATATTTGAAGATACTAATGTAAAAATAAACAAACATTGAGGGATGTTTGGCGAAGCTTTGATCTCCTCATTCATCAAGCGCGATTCAGATCGCCAAACAAAAATCCTTCATAAATTAGACAAATTTGAAAACTGAGATTCACTACTGGAAAAATCATATAGGTTAAGTGCTATCAGATTCACCGCTACTTCTTAAGTTCCTACAAATAGTTAAGAAAAGAAACAAAGAAGCATAGCAGGAGGCAGGAGCAGCAAAGGCAGAGGAGACGGAAGCAAAGAGCTGCGCCGAAACAGAGAGATTAATTTAGTGAAAGCGGGCTGGAGGCAGAGGAAAGTCGTGGGGCGCGACCCAAGTGGAAGGTATCGAGTTCTATCGAACTTGTCCTCATGAAAGAGTAGAAGCAAAGCATGTGCTGTCAAGCACAGAGAACACATCAGAAGACAGAAATTAACATGACATGCCTTTTCAGATGCAGAGTCGAGATCTTTTTCTTTTTCTCTTATGAAAGTAATCGTAGATTCATAAATAAATAAGTGGCGAACGCCCACGCCAGCCCCACGCTGGCTCCGCCACTGTTATATACGTCATACTGGTGCATGATTTTTCATGCGTTAGTATGGTTAATGACTAAAATACATTTAGTTCATACCTTTAGTAACATTGGAAATGTACGGCGTTTCCTTCTGTTTATTTATTTCGTATGCGTGGATGGTATTTCAGTGCATGACTTATAACGATTCTCTCATATATGTTATCTTCCTTTTACCATTCCATTTATATGATCACATGAAAATGTGGCATCTGAATAATTTTTGTTCATTTACCTAGTTAGTGTTCCTTAAAAGTTTAAAATTTTATATCTAGTGCCCTCTAACCAGAATTTTTGTATGCAATACAAGTAGTGGGTTCTTCATCATGTAGTGTAAATTAAAATGAAAATGATTATAGGTAAGTGTCACATTTATGTATGCTGGTATATCCTACATGTTCAACGTGCGCATCATACATGTTCAATGTATGTTTGTGTTCAGGGGCAGAGTCAGGATTTTCTTCTGGGGCAGACCGACAGTCCAACCTCTGGATCCGGGTATGGCTAAATTGAATTCAAATCCAAAAAATACATAGCGCAATTAAAAAATATTATTTTTTCAATGTAAATTTACTTTTTTTCATTGGCCAGGGTGGGGCCATGGCCTAGGCGGCCCCACCCTTCCTAAGCTACAGGCAGAGGTAGGAGTAGGAACTGTAGACCAACAAAAATGCTTATTTTCATATTTGATACTGCATGGTACTTTTTTCATTAGATATAAGTGCTCCATAAAAATTTAAAATATTATAATTTTACCCCTTAGCAAGAATTTTCTGGCTTTGCCCCTGATGTGAGCCAATTCTAACTCTTACCTTTTCAAAATGATGGAGATCTATTCAATGGTCTACATTTTTAGTTTGTTTTCTTTTTCTTAAGACGTAAAATATTGGATCTACCTATATGGTTGTCTCCAGTGCAGGATTTCTTATTCAAAGTACATTACTCCAGAAACCACATCGATTCTTGATTTCCTTTTTCAATAAAAATGAGCTGTTTAATCACTAAAAGCGAATATTCCTAATAAGATTTCTATGTGCCCAGCTAAGCTCATGTTTATGCTATGATCTATCCACATATGCCACAAAAACATCAGCAATATTTTAAGAAAATCACTCGATTAATGCAATATATATAAAATTTCCTAGTTTTATGTTCTAATTATTTTTTCATGAGATCGTAATCTAACTTGTTATTCCTGTATTTAGGTTGTGTTTAATATCCTCTTGCATTAAAACGGTGCCCTTTGGAAGATCGATCCCAGTAATGTGCATAAAGAACCATGGATTTAAAGTTCGATTGAGGAGAAGAGAAGGGAGGGTGGTTGTGGTGTCAGACTTTAAATCCATGGATATGAGATCCTAAGGGTCTCAGATCACCGTGGATCTGAGATCTACATTGAAACAAACACAACCTTAAAGAATTTTTTTTAATCCTGAGATTTTCTCTAGCAAAAAAACTGCTTATAACAGTAATTTGTTCTTCATTATATACCATTGTCAACATGTAGAAGAACAAGTATCGAAATTATGTAGATGATGCATCCATATCATACATGTAGGCAGGTAACCTGCCGATTGCATTTCAAAGATTGGTGTTCCCTTTACTTTGCCTTCCGATTCCAAGGCTGCATTAGTGTTTGGTACGGGTATCCAAAATGAACTTCAACTAGTACACTGATCCTATCATATTGGCACAAGATGGTTTATGCTAGGGATGCCAATCTATTCGATTTGGATCAGATGTCCGACAGAATTGTTTCAAAAAAATTGTATGCAGAAAAATTTTAATATCCAATTAAGAAATCAAATCAGATTCAGATTTCAGAAAAGACATCCGCATAGATTTAGATTTGGATATAAAAATTCACAAATATCCGATCGAATTCAGTTTCAGGTTCGAATTCAGATAGGCATGTATTTAGTTTTAAATAAATATCCTATATTTAATTTTCTTACATTTTGAAAATCGGCTAAATTGTATTCAAAATCTGAATGCAGATTCAGATAAGAAAGTAAAAATTCGGAAGAAGAATGTCATTCCATTACACTTTTGGTCCACACTTTGAATGATTTGTCTGATTTGAATCAACGACTTTCAATAGGATTCGGATTATGATATTGGATTTTAAATTCAGATTTAGATATGACTTTTCTTTGTTTGTATTTGAATTTGAATTCGAATGTGGACGGCTGCTTTACAAATCACATAAAAGAAATTTTCTTTGGTGGTTAGCGGTTAGCCACCACACAAGATCCTAGGCAGCAGCCTCATGTGTTTTTATCCCCAGTGTGCCGTTGGGTTGCAGCAGATCTTGCTTGTCACAATATTTTCAAAAGCCAATCCATATAATGTAATTAAACAAGCACGATTTGATGCTCACAGTTTTTGTGAATCAGCTTTTGATTCCTCCGTTTGTGATCGTTTGTTGCATGGTCACATCTGCAACCAGCAATCACACGAGCTCAAATTTTAATATAGATGATTAAAAATGACAGCTTTATTATAAAGTCTAAACCTACCAAAAAACTTGCCAAAACCTTCAAAATTCATAAGTAACAGAAAATGGTGTTCGATTTTCTTACATTCATCCACGTTCTTAGCAAAATCAAGATCTTCCTTTTGCTTCAATACAAGCTCTTCCATCAAAGGGTGTCGTATCACAACACTCATCCTTGCTTTGTTCTCACCACAAAGGTGAGGCTGTCATGCTATCACATCTTGCAGGAAATTCCAAGAACATGTTCATATACTGCACATTGTTGCCTTAGCTTGCCTGCTCAAAGCATCAGCCACCACATTCACCTTGCCTAGATGATATGATATCATGAAATCATAATCCTTTAGGTATTCAATCCATCTTCTTTGCCTCAAATTGACATCCTTTTGAGAGAATATATACTTCAAAGACTGGTGATCTGTAAACACTTCAAATGTTGCCCCATAGAGATAATGTCTCCAAATCTTTAGTGCAAACACAACTGCTCCCAACTCCAAATCATGAGTGGGATAGTGTTGCTCATGTGTCTTCAACTGCCTTGATGCATAAGCCACTACACGGCCATGTTGCATCAATACACACCCAAAACCGATTCCCGATGCATCTGTGTACACTACAAAACCATAATGACCTGATGACAGCGTCAAAATAGGGGCAGTAGTAAGCTTGTCCTTCAGAGTTTGAAAACTCTTCTCACACTCTTCATTCCAAACAAACATCACTTCTTTTCTCAATAGTTTAGTCATTGGTGTAGCTGTTTTCTAAAAGTCTTGTATAAACCTGCGATAATATCCTGTCAATCCCAAAAAGCTTCTAACCTCAGTTACATTGTGTGGCGTCTTCCAGTCCTGTACCGCTGACACCTTGGCCGGATCGACGAATACACCATCCTTTGAGATTACATGACCCAGAAAGTTTACATTCTCTAGCCAAAATTCGCATTTTGAGTATTATGTATATAACTTATGCTTGCGCAAAAGACCCAATACACTTCTCAAGTGATCTCTATGCTTTGTCTCACTTTCTGAGTACACCAAGATAACAAAAACAATAACAAACCGATCCAAGAACTCTTGAAAAACCCGATTCATGAGGTCCATGAACGTTGCGGGAGCATTGGTCAACCCAAAAGTTGTGACCCTGAACTCATAGTGTCATATCTAGTTCGAAAAGCAGTCTTAGAAACATCTTCCTCCCGTATCAAGAGTAGATGATACCCTATCCTCAAATCGATCTTGGAGAAAACCTTTGCATTCTTAAGTTGATCAAACAAGTCTTCAATCCTAGGAAGCGGATACTTATTCTTGAATTCAACATGCGGCAATCTATACACAAGCGCAATGTCCCATCTTTCTTCTTAACAAACAACAGTGGTGCTCCCCACGGTGACACACTAGGTCGGATGAAGCCCTTGTCTAAGAGCTTCTGCAATTGTTTCTTCAATTCTTCTAACTCTGCTGGTGTCATACGGTAGGGTGCCTTAGAAATGGGAGCTATCCCTGGCAGTAACTCTATCTTGAACTCCACTTCTCGCGTTGGAGGCGAACATGACAATTCATCAGGAAACAGATCAGAGTACTCACTTACAATGGCAACATCCTGCAACCTCACCGGTTCTGTCTCATTAGTCAACACATTGACCAAGAAGGCAACACTTCCATTTTCTATCAACCGTTTAGCTTTCAATGCAAACACCATTATCTTGTCAGTTCGACTAGTTTTACGAGCATGGAATTCCACAGGTTGCATTTCATCAGTCAACAACTGTATCTACTTCTTTCTACAATCTAATTTGGCATAATGTGCATATAACCAATCCATACCCAAAATCACATCAAACTCACTGAGACTTATGATCACCAACTGCGCAAGTAAGTGATGTTGATGGATCTCCACGTCTACATCAGGTAGATACTCGCTACACGACTCTTGAGTATGCATAGGGCTAAAAATTTCAAGACATACAGCATCTTTGTAGCTGACACTTTTAGTGAAGTAGCAAATCGACTAGATATAAATGAATGGGTCGCCCCAACATCAAATAACACTCTAGCAATATGAAAACCAACAAGTAAAGTACCTTCAACAAGGTCGTGTGCCTGAAGCTCCTCCACAGTAGTAGCATAGACACGTCCAGTTGTCTATCGTGTGCTAGAAGGGCCTCAGGCTTCTTCAACTCTCTTTCTTTCTTTAAGGGATATTCCTTTATGAAGTGTCTCATCCCCCCCGCAGTGTAAACAAGCCTTGGTCACCCGATAGCACGGCTTCCCAGGGTGCACACGAGAACAAGTAGGGCACCTCAGTGAAGTCAGAGTGGCCACTGACCCATGTGTGGCCTCACTGCGGGCTGGCTGGTTCCGTCTGAAAGTTCGATCATACCGCCTCTCATAAGGCCTTGCTCTACCTGCAAGATGTTGGCGCTTGACCTGTGTTCGCGCACCTTGTGAGTGCTGGCCTGCTTTCTTATGGTGATCCTTTTGTGTCCTTGCCCAGTCTTCTTGGATACATATTGTCATAGTGACCGCCTCGTCCAAGTCACGAGGTCTACTCGTCAAAACTTTGCTTCGCAGTCCATCCCGCAGACCGCGCACAAACTTGCCCGCTCTGGCTCCGTCTGTAGTGTAGAAGCAGTGGCGGAGGGGGGGGGGGCCCGCCTGGGCCATGGCCCTACCCCAGGCGGATGAAAAAAAAAATTTAATTATATAAATTTAAAAATTTTATTAGTTATGTGTAATATTTGGATCCGGGTTCAATTTGGCCCTACCCGGATCCAACTCCAACCCCCATGCCCATGGCCCGCCCCTCTTTTCTTTGCCCTAGTTTTCAAAAAAAGGGGAAAACTGACGCTCGAGAGAGGAGAAAACGAGAGAGAAAGAGAGAGGGGGAGAAAAGAGAAAACAAGTGAGAAAGAAAGGGAGCAGAGCAGGTCTGCAGGCTGCAGGAGAGACCAAGAGACAAAGGCGCAGCAGGCTACTGGCTTCAGGAAGAGGTGGGGCCATTTCCTGACTTTCTTCCATTAAAGAATGGTCTTCATTTTTGTTGCTTAGTGAAATATGGTGGCCCGGTGGGCCCGTTTTTTTCATATTTTAGTTTTTGTGTTTCTTTTTTCTTAAAGTTTTCTGTCACTTTCCTTTTCTCTGTGGGCCATGATAAAAATTTCCTGCTGAAGCGCTGATGTTAACTTGTTATTTGTTAAGGTTCAGAGTTCCGTTGAATGTTGAATCGTTGATGCTTAGAAAATGTATTCCTGCTACACTAATGACTAATGTATTTGAATTATATGTAAACGGTAAACCTAACAGAGGAATTTTTAAACAGAAAAACTTCTGGAAATTTCGGTTGTCGTTGTTAAATATCGAACCCTATCTGCCCGGATGCTTCGTGCTAATGTGAAGTCGATACCACTTTTGTTTTATAAAACACCTTTAACTTCTTTAATTTTAAGACAAAAATAAGGCAATGGAAGCCAACTGCAACGATTTATTCAGCAAACAGCCCCCCACCGCTTTAGGTGGGGGGCTGTCTGCTGCTCAGGAATGGAGGCTCAAATAATAGGTATCACAAAACTTGGTGTTAATTGATTTGTTTACCATGTCAGGGAAGTTGCATCGTGACGCATTATTGTAGTGCCGCAGAATTACATTGGACTAAACTTGGACATTGGATAAAGTCCATAAAGATGCAGCCTGTCATTTATTAGACAGAAAACCTAGGCACCAAGAAACTGGTTGGCTAGCTGATCGGTAACACGAGGATGAGAATTCTGCTGAAGAAAAGTTATTATCTGCAAGCCATGAACACTAAGGTGAACCCAAGCATACACAGAAAAAGATAAAGATACAAAGTTATGCTATAAGCCTATAAGCATTAAAAAACAGTACCCTAAATTTTTCAAAGTACCATTAGGTGCAAAACAAACACTATTAAGCTAAAAAGTGATAGTGAACTAATCAACTGATGATGCGGAAAATTGCATCCCAGAGTCTGGATGTCTTGGCTAAAATCAACTCTTACTTTCTTGATGAGTGACCAGCTATAGGACGGCCATACAAGATCTATAAAGTATCCCAGTTTACACCTTAAATAAAATAAGGAAATGAACGGCTTATGGAAACTTAAAAAAGAACAAGGAAAGATGGCCAATTAATGGCTAAGGTCCTACTCATCCATCATAAATCATTATATCAGGACAGAAAGTTAATTAAATAAACCTAACCATCATTAATACAAATTGCAAACAACAACTAAACACAGAACATAATGTAAACAGCAACTAAACCAGAAAAAGAGGACTGCTTGTTGAACAACAAAATCAAGGAACAAGACAAGAAAAGAAAGAAAAACACGACTCTCCAATCAAATGCATCAATGCATGTTCCATTAGCTTTATACAATAAAGGCTACTTGAAATATTAGTGCGCAAGGTCAAGAAAAGTGCAAACAAAAACAATGTCATGACATGATTAGATTAAACATTGTTACCAGTAGTTGACAGATATTTACATCCCATTCCATATTGTATCCACCTTGAGATATGCACCACTTGATCCTTTCAAGTCATGTATTATGCTTTTTCCTTATATGTCTGAGTTTTAGCCTCTAGACATTTTACATTTCATTGCTTTTCCGAGCTTCTTCATGTATTAGTTTTCTACTATATTAATGAACCCAAGCAAGATTACTAGGCCAATGTGACCAAACTATCATGAGAAAGGCTGCCACTTTATTTACAGGATAATGTAGGTTGCCAGGTCACTTACTTGCATTATGAATTGGTTCTAAATTCCTGTTTTTCATAAGTTAAAATTTTAATACTTTCTTCGATGTGTATAAATGTTATTGTCTATTTTAAATTTCAGATTTTTTGTGTTAGCTTATTGAGAAGATGAAGAAAAGTATTCAAGATTATTTCAAAAAGAAACAAGTTATCAATCAATTGAGAGAAAACCAAGAGGGAGAAAACCAAGAGGGAGAAGATCAAAATGCTGGTTGTTCTAGTCCAAAAGCTCTTGATGTTGTTCTTTTTGACTCAGATTATTCACCTTTTAAGTATTCAAAAATTGAAACTGTAGAAAACATCGTGCGTGATCCAGGGTTGTGACGTCCTATATGGGAGATACCAATAAATAAGAGAGATGAAGTTAGGCGAGCATTTATCAATTATGGGTCATATCAGCATAAGCTTCACAGATATCCAGTGTCAGGTTCTTCAAGTCATCCTCGTAAATTTCAAGCTTCTTAGTTTCAAAGATTTCCATGGTTAGAATATTCTCCAAAGACAGATAGTGCATATTGTTTCCCATGTTATCTTTTCAGTACTCCACATTCAAATGACAGTCCATTTATTACTGAAGGATTCAGAGCTTGGAAAAGGGTGGGTGGTAGTGAGAAAACATGTGCTTTTCGAAGTCATGAAGGGACAAGTCAAAATTCGCCTCATAATATGAATGTGCGGGCATTTAATGACTTAAGTCGTCAAAGCATACACATAGATAAAATGATTGAAAAGCAAAGTTCAGAGCTTGTGTACAACAATCGCCTGAGATTGAAGGCATCTGTGGACGCAGTTCGTTGGTTGGCATTCCAAGCTTGTGCTTTTAGAGGCCATGATGAAAGTTCAAGTTCATTAAATCAAGGTAATTTCATTGAGTTCCTTAAAATTTTAGCTAATTATAATGACAGAGTTGCACAAGTTGTTTTGGATAATGCCCCAAAAAATGCTAAATATACATCACCAACAGTTCAGAAAGAAATTTTACATGTTTTTGCAAGTAAAGTGAGAGCTAAAATTATAGAAGAAATTGGTGATGCTAAATATTGTATTATTATTGATGAAGCTCGAGATGAGTCCAAGAGAGAGCAAATGGTTGTTGTTCTTAGATTTGTTAATAAGCAAGGTCAAGTTCAAGAGAGATTTTTAGATGTTATCCATGTGAGGGATACTACAGCAATTACATTGAAGAATGCAGTTTTCACTTTGTTGTCTCAGCATAATCTTAGTATTCAAGATATACGAGGTCAAGGATATGATGGTGCTAGTAATATGCGAGGTGAATGGAATGGATTGCAAGCATTAATTTTGAATGAATGTCCTTATGCATATTATGTTCATTGTTTTGCTCATAAATTACAACTTGCACTTGTTGCAGCTTCAAGAGAAGATGTTGATGTTCATAGCTTTTTTGAACAGTTGACATATGTAATTAATGTTGTTAGTGCAAGCAGTAAACGCAATGATGAATTGCGCGAAGCTCAAGCAAATGAAATTGCATTTAGAATTGCTATAGATGAACTTTAAACAGGAAGATGACTGAATCAAATTGGATCACTACAGCGGTCTGGTGATACTAGATGGGGATCTCATTTTTCGTCTGTCTGCAGTTTGATAAAAATGTTCTATGCAACATGTGTAGTATTGGAAAATTTAAGAGACAATGGATCAACATATCAAATACGGGGTGAAGGTAATTCAGCTTACAAAATGATAACATCATTTGACTTTGTATTTATTTTACATTTGGTACAAGAAATTTTGGGACAGAGTGATATTCTTTGTCAGGCATTGCAGAGGGAAAGACAAGACATTCCAAATGCAATGGTTTTGGTTTGTAATTTAAAAAAGTTTCTACAAGAACTTAGAGAGACTGGTTGGGATTCATTTATAGATACTGTGGGAGCATTTTGTATGACACATGATATCCCTATTCCAGATATGGATGCTCAATATTTTGTAAGAGGATCACGTTCTCGTCGTGAACATAATTTCATTACAGTGAGACATCATTATCATGTTGATATTTTTATTGCTGCCATTGCTTCTCAGCTGGTAGAGTTGAATAGTAGATTTAATGAGAATTCTATGGAAATACTTCGTTTGATGTCGACATTCAACCCTAGAGATCAATATGAGTCGTTTAATGCACGAGATGCATACACTCTTGCACAGAAGTTTTATCCTGAAGATTTTCTAGACTCAGATTTTATGGGTTTAAATTATCAATTGAGACATTACAAGAATGATATTTGTCATCATCCAAGTTTTCAAAATTTGGATACACTATCAAATGTATGTGAAGTATTGATACGAAGTAGAAAAAGTGAAGAATATCCTGATGTATACAGGCTGCTTAGTCTCATTCTAACACTTCCTGTCTCCACTGCAACCACAGAAAGGGCATTCTCTGCTATGAAACTTATTAAAACAAGGTTGCGTAACAAAATGAAGGATGAATTCTTTGCAAATTGTCTACTTTTGTATATTGAGAAAGAAATTGCTCAATTGTTTGATTCAGATGATATTATTGATGCCTTTTACAAGATGAAAAGCCGTAGAGCACAATTGCAATAGGTATTTTGTTGCATCATTTTTATGTTATGTTTATTTGAGTTAGTATTTAGTTGCAATAACAAATGATATAGTTTTTATTTACATTTTATTGTGCAGGTGAATGAATGATGATATGGAACTATTGTCAATAAAAATAAAGGCAAAAACTGATTGTGTTGTATAGAAAGAATGCAAAATTGCTTGTTTTAGGTAAGTAATATTTATTTTGGTTTTTTAGTTTGTAGATGTCTTTGCTTGCTACATTTTTTGTTGTGATATTTGTATGTTCACTTTATGTTCACACATACGTCACTGTAATAGAAATAGAGCACCTTATCTGTTTATGACAGATCGTGTTTTGTGCTAATGACACAAACAATTATTAAAATGTGTCGTAGGACAGGTCGCGCTTCATGTTCATGACGTGGACAATTATATACGACATATGTTCACTTCTACTACACAATGGTTTGCAAATATCTAAAGTGTGTGAATATATATATATATATATATATATATATATATATATATATAATGTATTACAGTTTGTTGAACCGTTCGGCCCGCCCTGAGAAAAAATTCTGGCTCCGCCCCTGTGTAGAAGTGTGGGCAATACGCCTCCAAGTGTCGAAATTTTGTAATATATTCCTCCAGGCTCATTTGATTTTGTTGCAGATCAAGAAACTCTTGCATTTTTTTGTCTCTAGCATGCACTGGATAGTAGGTGTTGAAGAAGGAATCTCTAAACTACATCCAAGAGATTGACGGTTGGCCTGCATACCGGATCTCAAGAGTTGGTGTCCACCAGTCCATGACATCACCTTTCAGCAGGTAAGTGCCATAGTTCACTTTGTCTTCCTCTGGCATCTTCAGAAGCACAAAGATGCGTTCAACTTCCTCAATCCATTGTTTTGCCTTATCATGACTGCACCCTCCTGTAAAGATAGGCGGCTGCATCGCCATGAACTGTTGAAACGACACCGCTGGTGCCTTCTCCTTAAGTGGGGCAGTTGTGTCTCCTGAAGGAGATGCATAACTCCTCTGGTTACTGACCATAGACTGTACAAGAGAGGTCAGTGTTTGCAACGTGGTCAGCAAAATGGTCTGTTGATCTACTGGTGGAGTCTGCCTTGGTGGGGTTTGAGCACCCCCACCCAGTTGGGCATATTGGTGCCCTGACGTATTGCCATCGCGTGGGGTATGCGCATCAGAATGGGCCGGACTAGGCTCTCTTTATGCCTCTGTAGATGACCCAGCTCGCTTCTTACCCTTACAATGATATTCCATCTGTACAAACAAGAACCTTAATCTCAAATCCAGTCTATGATTAATCTCACAAATCAAATCACATCGTGCATTAACACGAAGTTCAAAACATAGTCACATTACGTACTTATACGTGAAAACTCAAAACTACAATAACAATCTAATCAAATAAATGCGTACCTGGGCAACCAGGCTTCACAGATAGGTTTTAACTCACATCCATAGTGGGGTTTGCCATGGCTCTGATATCAAAACTGTCACACCCCGACCTTTTGACACTCAAACATTTTTTTTTTCTAAACATCAAACATTGTGGTGCGACTGCACAACAGTTCAAAAGAAGATGAGCCAAGCGATTCAAAACAATGAGGCAAACTTTCTTTTATATAACATTTCAGTTCAACTGTACATTTGACATAAATGCCCCAAAATTACAACATCGATGCCTAATAAAAAATAAGGCATCAGTAAAACCAAAACCAAACGCGCCGACACTACAAAAACAAAACCCAATAGGACGTGAGTGTAGCCATCTGCAGAGTCTGCTGCCCCGGGTCCTCCAAAACCTGAAAAACAAAGAAACAACTGAAGGCTTAGCCTTCGTAGTATGGCAACAAGATATGAAAAGTCTAAACCCTATTAGGTATGGCTCAATTATACAAGCAAACATCAGAACAATCTATCATTATGTCGTGTGAGGGCACGACATGCAAAAGCCACTCAATGACTATAATAACACAATTTCAATCACATGTAAGACATACTCTAACATGTCACTTGCATTCATAAGCACAACAGTCACATGCACATCAATCATGTACATTTCATTCACATACACATCATTTTCATTACTATCAGTGAATTTACAGTTCCTGAGGGTGCAAACACAGGCAAGTGCACACCATGGGCGGCCTACACCCGAGAGACAACCCCCGTGGTGGCCCATAACAGTATGGATCCATTTCATCCGCTGCAGCGGTAGAGTACTCATCCATGGATGTGTGAAGTCCAAGGAGAGATACTCAGTTTTCCCTAGGACACCCAGGTTGGGAAGGCGGGAGCCCAACGCTCCAAGCACAACACACAACAGAACCCTGGGGCCTTGCACCGTCTGCACTCCGAACAAGCGAGACCAGTGGTGAAAACGGGACGTATCCCAAACACATAGCCACATCACATTGGCCTCTCATCTCTTAATCATTCATTATTATCATTAGATTAACACATTCACAACTGACTGGCTAGTTCATGAGGTTGGTGCACTTCACGAGTGCACCCACACCTCCAACTGCCTCCACACAAGGTCTACACATAACAGTAGCAATCATAGCTAGCCGTCATACAATACGGGTACAACTACCCTCCAATTCAATCATTTGCATCATTGCCCGTAGCAATGTGTATGCAACAGAACAAAACGTTCACATCATTCATCATATCAATCACATCTTCAAAAACTTAGCCAAACCACAGAGAGTAGTCTCGATCTGTGATTGGCTCGTGGCTGTCCTATGCTGTTATCATTCTAGGATGCTTTCTAATGCGCCATTGGGGTCGATGAGACAATCGACTCGATACCCCACCTCATCTGTCCTAAACAGTTATCAATTCTAGCATGCACATGCAAATGCGTAATACTTTCAAAACAAACTACTAATAGCCTTTCAAGACAATTCATATCATATGTCAATCAATTGCATCACAATCCTAGGATCCCACGACCCTAGGAACACACATTCATACATTTACCCCAGGCAGGGATTTGCCTAGAATGCTGCCATACCTGCCACGCATCTAGAAGACTCTCCAAAATGCCTCGAGCTTCGAATATGGTCGCTCAAGGTCGACGGGACGTGCCCGGTGTACCTGCAAACACACACAAGTAGTAAATAACTAAACTCTACACTAATTTATATTCACAATCAAAACAAATTTAAAACAAAATCATTGAGGCACGCCATTGCCTCAAGAGGGTATCGACGGGTAGTGTCGACCCACAAAGCCCTCAAAAGGGTCTCTCCTCAGCCCTAGAGGTTACCTCCAAATCTTAAGCTTCGCACTATCGATTTGAATCGATCACTAATTCATTTCTCTAACACACTTCTCATTAACTTTCCTTAGTTAAGATGTCTTTCCATCATGCACACCCAGCTTACATGTGCTTTCCCTAATTGACTTCAAGATGTACCCGTTCACAAAAACATGCGCCACGTGCTCACTAAGACGGTTCTAAATCTTTCCCACAACATCACAATCTCTATCATGCTTCCCTATTGCCTCGAAACTTAACACTTCAAGCTTAAAAGATCAATATATATACAAATCATCGCTTCTCCAACATAATCTTATACTTACCCCAAAAAGCAAAATCGCTAACATGCCTCTCAAATCCTCAATTCTAAATTCTAGCATGCTTAAACGATAATTATACATGCTCCAAAATAAAATATACAATAAAATGGGTTCAATTACGCCTTGCTCACCCCAAATCAAGAGTCTAGGCTGCTGCAATCCTTCCGGCAGCCACCTCACAAGTCCAAACGGTCCCCAAGCATCTAAAATCCTTCAATGCCGCCACACCAAGGCCTTATAATCACTGTTATGCATGGAAGAACACGTCCCCCAAACTGGAATCCTAACAAACAATGCTGAAAACAGTGAGGAAGAGTGCTCAATTTGGGAAAAAAATGCAAAAAAACAAATAGAAAATGGAGAGAAGAGCTCAAGTAGGGAACGTGAGGGCAGGGGGAAGACGCTATCAAAAAGGGGCGGATAGAAGAGAGAGTGAAGGAAAGAGGGTTCGGGCAGAAAGGGGAAAGACGGTAGAGGGGAGGGAAATTGAGCGGGGCAAAGGGAGAGATGGTGAAGAGGAGACGGACGAGACGAGGAGGAAGTTCTAGCAGAGAGGGAGAGGGAGAAAACATGCGGCAGGGGTGCTGACGAAAGAGGGAGAGGCTGCGTGGGAGGGAGGAGAAGAAGTAGACAGAGAGGGTGAGAGGAAGAGCTTACCCACGAGCTAACGCCGTCCTCGTCGCCGCTACACCACCTCCGTCTTCTTCTTCTTCTCTGCGCTGGCACGAGAGACCACCAGGGGAAAGTCGAGGGAGAACAGGGAAAGGCGAGGGAGAAGAGCCCTCGCGTCGGCCTTCTTCACGCCAACTGGTTTGGGTCCGGGTCTGGACCCGCTCCAGCCCAACCTGAAAATAAAACGGGCGTTAGAGCCACCGCTATGCATGGTGATATGTGAGAACAAGCCATGAAGGTTGAGATTTGTGCATTAGTGGAAAACAACACTTGAACACTCCCTAAACCGCCTTAAATTAAGACTTCTATTGGATGTAAAGATGGTTTAGTTGTGTGCTACAAATGAAGCCCTTAAAGTTATACTCAAGGTAAGGTGGATGATTACAATGAGACATTTGTACCAGTGGCCAAAGTCACTACAATCAGGTGTATCATAATTCTCACCATCACTTTTAATTGACACTTTAATTGATCAAGTTGATGTCAACAATGCCTTTCACATGGGAATCTTCAGAGGAAGATTCTACATGCTTAACACTTGTATTTACTTAATAAGGAGATCGGGAACATTATTTGCAGACTAACTCAAATACTCATCGTGCAACTGGCTTGCTAAACTTTCCTACTTCTTCATCAATATTGATTTCTCCTAGTCCAAAGCCAACGTTCTTTGTTGTCAAAGACCACGACTATAAGGCAGGATATTTCTAGTTTTTCAACATTGTTATTGCAAGAAATTATTTGCATGGCATATCTCATTTGAAAGAACTCTATTATCAATTTCGATTAGATGACCTGGACGAACTCATCAAATATTTCTTTAAAATGGATGCCGACAAATTAAAGGCTGGTATCTTTCTCCCCCAAAGAAAATATGATCTTGGCATTCCACAAGGGATGCAGGATGTACAAGAGCCAATCCAAGCCACTCTAGTATGAAGCAGAATTTGAAATGCCCTTAGTTCATGCCAACTCCCTCGCTTTGGGTCTGCTGGTGCTAACGGCTCTGCCAAACCTGATTATATGTGCAATACTGATGCATGAGTTGTCGTGTGTAAGTATGGTTAATGACTAAAATACCCTTAGTTCACACCGACAAAAAAAAGACAAAATTGAAAATGAAAAAGGTAAAGTTTACAAAGGATATTTCTTTTAATAAATTACCAAAATGTCTTTCTCTCCTTTACTAGGCATGGTGTGCCCAGCACACTTAACTTTCTCTCAACGGTTGTGCTGGCTGCAGCCAGTGGCGGAGCCAGGACAGTCCAACCTCTGGATCCGGGTAGGGCCAAACTGAATTTAAATCCAAAAAATACATAGAGTGATTAAAAAATAATATTTTTTTAATGTAAAAGTTTTTTTTCATTGGCCAGGGTGGGGCCATGCCCCCCCCCTCTGCCCTTGGCTGCAGCAGTAAAGATTAAGGAGGGGGGAAGTGAATGGTGGCGACTTAGCGTCCAATCTCCAGGAGTGGAAGAAGGGCAGGAAGCACAAAAGAGGTTCAGGGAGAGTCTTTGGGTCGCAGCAGAGACGATGGACTCACTAATCAGGGCGCGAGGGTGTGGCTCGAGTAGGGGCAGAGTCAGGATTGGGCCAAGAGGAGAGAAGGGTCGGGCCAAACTAAAAAAATTTGATTTTTACAATATAATTTTTTTTTTTTCAGCACAGTAGAGGAAGCTGCGCTCGCCTGCGACCATGAAGGACTGAACTCTGAAGCGAGAAGGTTGAAACTCCCTTACAAATTGTGGCAGCCGGTGGATAAGTTTCTCTTCTAAAATTTTCATTTCTATGTTCTTGTAAGCCATGTTGAATCATGCGTTATTAAAGTTTGGCCCTCCAAATCATATACCCCCACCATAAACCCTGGAGCCGAAATAGTCCCTTCATGATCCAGGGACTGCCATGCTTTAGCCAGTTTATTTACTGGGCACCAAGCCGTTTTAGCCATCCATCTGACTCGCCGTTGAAATGAGCAAAGGCTCATCTAAACGAGCAATTGACAAATCTCTGATGTTAAATAACAGAGCAGAGCGATATGACCATGAAGGCGACGGACGAGCTTAACCGAGTCAAACTCGAGTTCATACTCGGTTTATCAAGCCGGAGCTCAGCTTATAAAGCTCGAACTCAAGTTGACTCGAACTTGAGTTAGTGTTTCTTAAAAATTTAAAATTTTATATTTAGTGCCCTCTACCCAGAGTTTTTGCATGCAAAACTATTATGTTATGTTAATAATTACAACTAGTGGGTTCTTCATCATTTAGTGTAAATTAAAATGAAAATGATTAAAGGTAGGTGGCACATTTATGTATGCTGGTATATCCTCCATGTTCAACGTGTGCATCGTATATGTTCAACGTATGCATGTGTTCTTCGTTTGGTTACATATGGCTATCGTGGACACCAGTAAGTGAACCCTCAAATGCCATATCGCCCGACTGCCAGGATTTTCTAACTGGTATGGCTGTCCAGTGCATGTGTGGTTTTATTTTATTTTATTTGTTTTTTTATTTATGTTAGAAGTAACTTGTGTGTGTGAATCTTGAGGTTATCGTTGAGTAATTGTAGAAGAGTTTGAAAATAATAAAATAGGAAGAAAGAGAGATACGTGTGCGGTGAGTCTCTTTGGGCAGACATCCATGGGGTCACTAAGAGAGCAGTGGCGCCATCGGCTCCTAGGAAATAGAACAAAACCACATAATAATAATAAATAATTACAACAATACTAATTATAAATGCACTGGGAGCTGGTGGTGAGAAAATGAAAATGGAAGAAAGAAAAATAAATAGAAATATATATATATATATATATATATATATACTAATAAAAAAAAAGATTAATCACCTCGAGTCGACGCGTTGTGCCGTTGTATGGCTTGCTGGCCATCGGAGTTGCCGATGACTTTGCAGGAGACCGGAGATGGCAAGAACGGTAATGAGAACCATTCGTTGGGTGAAAGTTCAAAAGATGAGAGAAAAGAACAATAGGAAGACATATAACGGGTGTGACGGATACACTTAAGCCTTTTCAATGTTTCAAATTCGCCTTATGTTTTTATGCTTATTTTCAATACGTTGTTATTCTTACTTCTTATTTTAAGCATGGATGTTATTCTTACTGGTTTTAATATCCAATTGATTTGGTTCTAATTCACATTTGCATGTTTACATATTGCTTGTTATGCATACATGTGGATTTGAAATTCATTTATTAGAAATGTATACACTCGTGTATTAATGCAAACATATTTAGATATGGATTTGACTTATTTTCACATGCATATATGTATGATTATGTCATAATGACGTGCTTTCTTTGATTAAGCATATATATTTATGCATTATTAGAACTGCAATGAGATTTGGATATGGATCTAGCTTAGCTTGAGACATACATGTCTCACGTGCTTGTGTTTTGAAAAGTTCTGAATTTGCTTGAATTAATACTTGGGTTCCAGACTTTTTGGGTTGATGAAAGAAATACATGTGCTTGTGAACATACAGCTGAGATTTGGACATTGTATAAACAAAAATGTTGTGTGAATAAACCAGTGTTACTTGGGTCACCACCCGAGCAGTGCTTACGCGTTTGTCTGGCAAAAGAAACTACACATTTGTGAGCATGCCAATAGATTATTAATATTGCATATATTCATATATCAATTTATATATAGGAACTGTGTTGCTAACGGTGCATGCTAACGGTTGTGTGAATGTTGTCAAATGTTCTTTTATTCATGTATATATAGATATTGAAAGTATTATTAGAACTCTTAAGTTTTATGTGGTAATAAGTTAAGTTGCATACTGTGTTGCTAACGGTGCATGCTAGAATAAACTGAGGGTGGACACGGTACTGAGCACTTTCCCAAGTTCTCACCTCTATTTATCAGTTTTCAAGTGATCGTGAATAGAAGGGAATAGTGATCACGAGAATGCTGCATTGCGCGGTGATTTGATGCTACACAACCGGTTCATGTTATGATTGGATTTTGTGATTTAGAAAATTTAAATGGCTTTTGTATTCTTTACTTTTTGTGAAAGATCAATTTGACGGTTTGATTTAAAATTATTATTTATTGACGGTTTAGAGTAAGTTAGCAATGATGGTTAATGATTTTAAAAATTGGAGGTTTCGAAAAGTTCCTCATGAGTGCTTGGATTTTAGTTTGAAATGATTATGGATTTTTGAAAAAAAATTGACCTCAAAAACTAGAGTCGTTACATTAGGGCCATAGCACACAAGGAGTCGAACCAACTGACCTCGATTCAAACTCGTGCCGCTAACTTCAACTTGTTTGTAAACTAGTTGAGCTGGAGATTAACTGAAAACTAGTGCTTATAAACGAGTAAAGCTCAAGTTACATGAAATGGACTCAGTTAAACTCGTATAAGCTCGTTTAATTTACGTTATTTTTCTTTATAATTTTCAAATTTAAAACCAATGAAACAGATCAAGTCAGAAGTGGATCTAGTAAATGAACTTAAAAGAGTCTAGCTCGATCCAAGACTTGGTCTATCGTGTTGAGCTTGAGCTGACCTGGTAGAACTCGACTCGGACTCAGGCCGAGCTTTGTTGTACAATTCAACTTGAACTTGAGCCAAGTTCGAGTCAAATTGATTAAGCTCAAGCTCGACTCGGTTCATGTGCAGCCCTAAATTAGACATTCGCTAAATCAGTGAAAGAGCCGTGGCATCCCCATAGTGCGAATTAACATAGCTTCTATATTTATTAAAAAAATTAGGAATTGAATATAAGAGTTCCGTGAAGTTGTGCGATAACAAGCACAGGCCACAATGCGTGCAGCAAATCTAGCCTTCCATTGAAGAAACAAGATGCATATCGTACTGAAAAATCTTACAATGAAAGAGAAATGATACACCATTCTGCTCGCAATCTTAGTTCTATCACGTAGCCTTATTTTAATACACCGCACCTGGTGAAACCAGTGCAAGTTTTTATTTCTACGCTGCAGAAACCTTTGTTAAATCCGCACACATGCAGACACACCCCATTCCCTCGTCAGTTGATCAGAGTGAAAGGCCTCCACTCTGTAAACTAAACTTACTTCAAGGGTGTTCGGGGAGTGGTTTTCCTTGCAGGAATGCCTTGAAAAGCACAAGGGCCCTCTGTGGCTGTGTGGAAGGAACTAGATGAGAAGCTCCTCTAACGGTGGCAAATGATAGCATATCACCATAGACTATTGTCCACCCACCGACCTGCCAAAAGAAGGAAAAAGCAAGCTAAAGATGTCAAGACACATCTGGAGCATAAGACCACAACCCACTGTAATTTTAGTTTTTTTTTTTTTTTTTTTCCCATCAGCATTGTGCAGAACAGTCTCGCCAAAACAAAATCCAGGTAATGAGAAACAAGACAAATATTTGGCAGTTGGGGTTCTGAGCTAAACAGACGAAGTGGAAAGAAGGAGTTCCTGACTAAAAACCAGCAGAGAAGAGACAAACAAAACAAAGATTCAACAATTTTATCACTGGTGTAGATCAAAGTGACGCTCGTTACCTGTTTCCCTGCAAACCAGGCTCTGTAAGGAACAGTTGTATTGAATCCTAAACGAGCAGCTAATCCATGAATCTGAGTTCGGCTTCCTGTCAGAGGAATCACTGAATCCTGGTCTCCACTGCATCAAAATTAAGGAGAGTCAACAGTATGAGACAGCTGTCCTTCATTTTTTTTTTTTCTTCTGAATCATGTATGCCTAACATGTATCTGGAAAATGACCATATCAACTCTGATCCCTTGTTAACTAACGTTCCTAACCTCTGCCTTTTTGGGATAATTACCCTCCCTAAAAGTTGAACCCGTGATGTTCAACTTGCAAGATCAACAGAACCTCAACAGGGAAGAGAAAAACTCTTAACTGTAGGGAATTAACCTGTAAACCAGGACCGGTATGCCGGACTTCACAATGGAACCAAGAAGAGAGATAGTGGAGATCTCCATATTAAGCATGTCGTACTGCAAAATACTGCAAGAGATGCAAATTATTAGAATTTAAAGCAAATTATGAAACAATAAAATACTTGTATTTGCTTTCCCTTTTTCACAATCAAACTTTCTCTGGTCATTCGTTTAGAAGTAGCAATTGATTCACACTTGATATGATGTTGTCACTAGGAAAGATTTTTTTTTTTAATATTTTGAATCCTCCCAAGCAAATGGCACACACACGGGGTGCAAAAGTTCTAGAGATTTGAAAGATCATAGAAAGGAGTTTCTTTTCTCTGTGCTTTCATTTTGGCATTCGTATGTTGAAAGAAGCAGCTGTCTCGTCACTATTTTGTGTGAAACTCTGAAAAGAATCTACATTACAGCTTGTGATGTGAAAATCCGGATGTTCACAATTACACTGGAAATCAATTTCCTGTGCCATTAGTTAGGGGGAAAAGGTAAGGCTTCGAAATCGAATGCAAGGATAAGAAAAAGGATCACAACCTGCTGCACAATTCCCATTTGCTGACTCCAGCAGCAAGTCGAGCGTGTAGAGCAGTCTGAACATCCGTCCGGTTGAGATAAATTTCAGTTTTATTTAGAACACACACGTCTATCTTCTCTGTCATTTGCTGCAATGGTGGGCAGTCATGAAGCACCATGAATACCAAAGGGAATCAAAAACAAGGTGGACAACTCAGAATCTCTGGCTCACCGTGGGCTTCAGAACTAGCGATTGCATCTGAAGAGGTGAAATGCATTGGTCAAGAGTGACATCATACACGTCCACGAATCTGCTCGTCTCCCTCTCCACGGTGCTCATAACTAGGACACAGATGGACGATACGTTTCCCCTGAAAGACTCGCTTAAGTATCGGCTATAAGTGCAGTTCCGTGAGAAAATTCTGTATGTAGAATCAGATATCAGTCCATGAGACCATAAGAACTCTGCCATCGAGTTCAAGTTAGTATAGAACTCCAAAAGTGGATTGCCCAACTGCCAAGAGAACAAAGAGAAGAAAGTCCGATGCAGAATGTTATGT
This sequence comes from Nymphaea thermarum, assembly GCA_011799765.1. Taxonomy (NCBI): domain Eukaryota; kingdom Viridiplantae; phylum Streptophyta; class Magnoliopsida; order Nymphaeales; family Nymphaeaceae; genus Nymphaea; species Nymphaea thermarum. The sequence continues at coordinate 18,644 of JAANDH010001300.1, read as the reverse complement.
ATTGAACCAGTGATAGATACAGCATGAATTGAAGCTCTTTCATGTGCCTTTTTGGAAGAGGAAGAACCCAGTTTTTGCAAAAGCTTGTAAGTGATTAGGTAGTCAATAATGATAAAGGCAAACTACATTGTATCAAATTAAAGAATGCTTCCATAATTTGAAACTCACAGCAATTCCTTTAAGGTTGAACTCTTTTTGCTGCTTGTTTGCTCGAATCAGGAGCTCAGCTAGCTGAGGAATATAGTGGCCTTGCATGAAAAACCGAACAAAGGGTGAATACAGAAGGAAGAAATTCACATCTTGAAGGCATCATCGAATTGTACCTTATAATTTCAAACTTTATGTGGCAGACTGGTGGAGAGATGGCCTACCTGCATAGCTCTCTCCCGTAATAAAGAGGTCTCTGTTCTTGTACTCGGGGAACTTGACGAACCAACGTCGCAGAAATGCTAGATTGTCTCTTGCTGCAACGCGATAAAGAAAACAAATAATTCGGTCACAAGGATGAACATTAACCGATAATATTAATCACTATGCTCAAGTGCATAGATCATCAAACCAACCAATTTCCACATTTAAGTGCAAATATACCGTCCTTTTTCATATTTTCTCATCCTTGAAATTAGAGGTCCAGATACTTCCTCCTCCCCTGTTATTTAAAATGCAAATGTTCTTGGAAAGAACAAGAGTTTGCTGTTAACAAGTCACGTAATTCTTGCCTGTTATCTCATCATTCATAACCTGAGACATGTTTCGTAAATAGGAAAACCCAACTCCCGCCGGCATCTCCACATACAACATGTTCGCCGCTGCAAAATACAGACAACCATATGTTAATCGAACGAAGAAATATCAAAAGAAGTTTTAAGCAGAACCCAGAAACCTCAGTAAAGAGATACCTGTGTTCCAACTATACTCATTTCTCACCAGAATGCTACCACTTGGCCTAAATGGGCCGTTCTCCGAGAAAGCTCCCCCGCCGACAGATGAACACCCAGGCCCTGATCAACTCATAAAAGAGAAGGACAACCACAACAAAGTTCAGACTCAAAGTGTGAAATATATCATGAATTCCAGGGCGATTGGTGGAGGTCAGACCTCCATTGAACCAGATGACAAGAGGCTTAGAGAATGGTTCAGTTTCTGCCTCAACAAAGTAGTAAAAGAGAGCTCTTTCGCCCTTTCTGTCCACTGCAACGTATCCAGCAAATTGCTGGAAATCTGCTGGCGGTTGTCCCGGCAGTCGGGTGATTCTATCAGAGGTTGCGGAAGAACAAACCTCTGTCGGGAAGCTCAGGTGCAGCAGAAGAGTCACCATGACCATACTTCTCCATAGTGTAGAAGAACCCATTACTGGCGTTGACACTTGGGATCACCTGTGGCTAACTTAAGTCGGACAACCATTAAATAGCCAAAGCCAAAGTTGTTCCCTTTTCCAGTACGCTACTGTATTTGGTGACTATGTGATTTCCTGTATCTCAGAGATGCATACAAGGGCATTCCTTTTCTTCTTGTACTTATCTTCTAACAAAAAAGTAGTTTTTAAACAACTGACATAAAATTTGGGGACAAGAAGTTCCTTAGTTACAAAAAATGGGAAACAAAAAACCCCCTAATTACAGTAACAAACCACAAGACATGAGAGAGATTCAAAACCACACAAAATCAATAATTTGTAGTTTTGAGAAAAGGGCGATGACAATGCTGGGCATCCAGATGCTCCTATAAGGAGTTGGGCTTGGATTGGGCCCCAGCTTGTGACAGGTGTTTGGGTTCAGCTAGATTAAAATAAAATATAATGTTAATATTAATTATTATATATAAATTATTAGCTCAATCCAATAACTTATCGGGCTAGCATGACGCCTAATTTTTAAGACTATGGCTGGTTTCAAGTTGAGCTGGGTAACTACTTGCCCAGCTAAGCTCATTTCTACATTTTATTTAATTAACCTCTGGTCTCTTTAGGCTGATTGAATGCTAATGACAAGGGCAATCTAAGGAGATATTTTTATGAGGTCAGAATTGTGGAATTTTAGAAACGAAGTTCTTATTTTTAATGAGATGGAAATTGCATTATCAAATACAAAATTTTGATTACAGAGTACAAGCAAACAGCACCCTCACAAACATAAGATTAAGGCAAAACCTGTAAAGTAAAAAATAACAAAAATGCCTTTACAAAATAAAAATCACGAAAATTAAGGAAGACTATCATGATCAAACTCACACTCTAACATCATCCGCGTGATTGTTATCGTCATTATCATCGTCACCGCCGTCATCGTTGCTGAAGTCGTTGTGGCCGTCGTCGCCTTCATTTGCCATCGTCGCCAAAGGAGAAGGACGGGCATGGCAGGGAGAGAGAGAGGGAGAGAGAGAGGGAGAGATCCACTCCTCATATTACTCTCAGCTGATGCAAAGTCAGAAATGAAGTTCTTATTTTTAATGAGATAAAAATTGTATTATCAAATACAAAATGAGATAACGGCGTCGTTGTTGTCGTCGTTATCACCGTCACCATCATCATCGTTTTTGAAGTCGTTGTGGCCATCGCTGTCGTCGCCATCATCGCTATCGTCGCTGCTGTCGTCGAGGAGAAGGACGGGAAATGGTGGCGGTCATGGCAGGAGAGAGAGACAGCACCTCCTCCGAAATTCGATTTCACATATTACATATTGCATAATAAGAGGCCGTTGCCCTGTGATCCAAATCGCCACGCACAAACCATCAAACCAGGTTTTTAAAAAACTTAGTTTTTAAGATCCTCAATGTTGGATCCGAAGATCTTAAATCAACATCAAATCAAAGATCCAGAGCTATTAAATGCAACCTAAGGGTTGGAAGTCTAAGGAAACATTAGATGAGGCTAGAATTGTGGAATTCTAGATTAAACTTCTTATTTTTTATGAGATGAAAATTATGATATTAAATAAAGAATTTTGATTCCAACGTTATAGGCTCAAACTTGAATCGAAATTCCGAAATTGTGATTCTACTTAGCGGGTGGAAGTTTAAGGGGATGTTTGATTAAGCCGGAATTGTGGAATTCTATAGAATTTTAATTCTAAAATCAAAACTTAAATCAGACGCCCTCACAAAAAATGTCACGCATTTTTTAGTAGAGGGCTTATTACTTTGCTTATTAGAGCACCCTTTGTCAATCTCCCATATTCTAATCCACACTCTTCCTTAACAAAAATGAACAAATAAGTCTTAAACGCATCACACGCGGTATTCTTGTGCCTTTTTGAACATAAGAGACCGAACGCTTTTTAGCATTCAACATGTTTGTCAGACATCTCCTTAGCAATCAATTTCTCGTGTTGCTATTTTAATTAGAAAAAAGGTAGAAAATGAAGTTGGTTGTGGGCAGAGGCGCAGCCACAAACTTTTCCTGAGGGGCGCCAAATCATAGTTTCAAAATTTTTTTAAAGCCAAAGTATCATTTTTCAATATTTTTTATATGTAATTTTTTTTTTTTAATTTAGATGTAACTTTTTTTTGAGGGGGGCAAAGGCCCCTGCTAGCCCCTATTTGACTCTGCCCCTTTACAAAAAATGCACCCTTAATACATGTTATAAACACTCTAGTAATGCCGGATGGGGCCCCATCTAACAGCTCTCTGTATGATTTCCCATAATCCTAACTCTCTCTACAGGGCGCTACACTACGCCCCTTCTCGAAAGAGAGTTAAGATTATGGGAAATCATACAGAGAGGTGTTAGATGGGGCCCCATCCGGCATTACTAGAGTGTTTATAACATGTATTAATTTAGGGGGCTAATTCATTGTGTCTCAAACTAATAACTTAATTCCTAATATTGTTGGCTATTATATTTATCATTGAATCAAGTTTTTGTAATTTAATTAGAAAACTGATGGGTTTATGCTAGGGCTTCACAACAAGTTTAACCAGCTGTAACTCGACTAATCAAACTCACTTGTCACAACTCGACAGGTTGAGGTTGAGTTCAAATGTATGCTCGAAATATTAAATGAGTCGAGTTCATGCTATGAGAACTCGACTCTGATAGACTACGTAATATAAACGAGAGAATAGTTAAAGAGTAGCAACTAAATGAGTTGAAGGAGTTAAAAAGTAACAAAAACAATTTAGATGAATTAAACGAGTCGATCTTGAGCTTGACCGAACTTTATTCCTTCACTACTTAAAACACCGTAAGGGCTATGAGAAAGATGGTCAGAAAGGGTTGTGAAAGGAGTTAAAAATTAATGGTTTTTTTTTTACATTTATACACATTCAAGGCCAGGGTAGAATTTAATGGTTACATGCAAAGCACATGAGCTTTTCATGGCCCCTAAGATAAGAGCCCATGCGGAGAGTTGGCATCTATTGACATAGCCTGCCCTACTGCCTAGCCAGAATTGGCCCTTAAACTAATCCATGTCCTTCATCCATATGGCACAAGAGGGTAGCACTTGTGGGAATTGAACTGGTGACATGCTTTTTCTATACCACAGCCTAACCAGTTATGTGCTACACCCCTTATATCAGCGGTGCAGTGAGAAAATTTTAGCTAAGAGGCGCTAGTTATAAAGTTTAAAACTTTTTAGGAAGAGTAATATGTGAATAAGAAAAATTATAAAAAAGTATAAATATGAAAATAAGCACTTTTGGGGTATGTGTGGGCACTTGCCCACACACTACCCACTCGCCCCTTAGAATCTTCAACCTGGCACCGTATAATTTATAAAGGTCAAGCCCCACCGGTTTACCACTTCATGATCAAGAGCTCCAAGTTTGTCTTTCCTCAAACCCAACTACACATCTAGCTATGTACATAGCGAAACAACAATCAGCTAAGCTGTCTTAGTTTGCCGGAGCTGGTTATATACGCCAGCTATTGCACTTTTTTTTGTGTGCGCCAATATGATTAATAACCAAAATGCCCCTCATTAAAAGAAAAAGAAAACTTTTTTGTAGAGACCCAAAAAAAAAAATAAAAACCAAAAAGTTAAAAAACAAAAAAGGACATTTCGTTTTAAACAATTTTCAAAATAACCCAACTCTTACCTTTTTTTTTTTTTGTTTAAGTGGAGGCTGGAGCATGCCACTCACTCTCTTAGTTGCTATGACCAAAAGGCCCCAAAAATATTTTATTTAAAAAAAAATAGAGATGAATAATCCAACGCATGATGGATAGAGAATGCAAAGAGAGAGAGAGAGAGAGAGAGAGGGGGGGGAGAGAAGAGAAGAGAGAGACGTCTCCTTACTCTCCATAGAAATCGATAATGATACGTGCTTTCATCTAGTGTGCCTTACTTACCATCTACGATGTTCTTCCCAACGGCAGAGCCATATATATATATATATATATATATATATATATATATATATATATATATATATATATATATATATATATATATATAAAAGTTGGTCTGCACACCATCTTCTCAATTTTCTTTTATTTTTACATTAAAATTGTTTAATATTTATTTTGTTATACATTTTATGAATCAGTGCCCCTTCAGAAGTTTTTTTTTGTGGCTCCGTCACTAGTTATGTCCTTTCAAACAAGAGAGACGTGAGATGCTAGGTACGCTTCTACAAGTTACCTTTCTTTGTACACGGTGGAGTTTATTTTTTTTCCATCATTTTCCATTTTCTTCCTTTTGTTACAAACCTTTAGTTTTAGTTTAGTTTTCTTTTTTTTTTTTCTTAACATCCATATCAAGGTCAGTTTGTGCAATGATAGTTGAAGCCTGCTTTTTCTTCTTCTTTTTTTTTTTTAAATATAAATTTCTCACGTCATCTAACTGACTCTATGTGTTAAAATCCAAATTATGGGTCATCGATTGATTCAACCTTTTTAGAATTTCTTTGTCAATCTTAACTTCACGTATCATGTATATATAAGGGTGGAGCCATAAATTTTTTACGAGAGGGGTCAAATTAAAGTTTTTAAATTTTAATTAGGGCGAAAATATCATTGAATATGTTTCTTTTTAATTTTTGATAATTTATTGAGAGTGAGAAAGAGAAAGATTCAGGTCAAAGAAACACATCCAAAACCAATGGATGTAAAACATATAACAAATTAGAAGCAAAAATGATGAGTCAAATTAGAGATAAAATCCAGGTGCCAAAAGTCTTAAAATTGGATGTGAGGTCCGCCCAAAGATTGAAAAGTTAAAATGTCAAACACCTGTTATCTAAATAAAATATTATACCTCATCATCCAAGTATGTCATCAGAAACCCTAAAAAAAAAAGGCTCCTCTCAGAATTTTGGATCTCTCGTGGGCCAAAGAGGAGGTCACGCGCAAAACACTGCCCGAACACAAAGGAAGAAGGTTGATTTCATGACACATGAAAAAAATTTTGTGCTTTTGGACAAATGAACTTTCTTTGGCCTTGTCGCATCAAACACATCGGTTTGCCAAAGAAAAACCTCAAGATTTCAGGTCGACTTGGATTTGGACCTTATCTAAAATGATGCACCAAACACGTAACTTCATCCTTGGCCCTTGGTGGCATACCCTTGCTCCACAAGAGCTTGGATGGGAAAGGACTAGTGTGAGTTGAAGAAGGGAGTGGTAGACTGTAAAAATTAGACCACGGATGTGGAGTAGAAACCCTTTCCATCTTGATGAGAAGGCACGGAGTTATGAGATGATCTATCTTTAAAATAATTCAGCACTTGTACTCAAGCAGTAAAAATAATGACGGGCAGCTGATAGATTCATAGGGAGCTGGTATTTTTCCAAATGAGCTTGCTTCTCACCCTTTCCTTAACGAGGATCCATAAGGGGTTGGCACAAAGGATGGAGTGGGGGCTGGTAGGCAACTAGTCTTTGAAACACACTAAATTGAACTGTGATGGGGTGGCAATGGCAACCTGATACACCAAAAGTAAGTCTTGTACCCTAAACAAATGAAAGGTTGGTTGAAGGCTTCAACCTTCTAATGGGCAGTGGGAAACCCCACTCACCCAAAAGGCCACGAGAACTTCATGTGCATTTTTAATATAAAATAATATATAAATATAATTAATCATAATAAAATATTATAATTATATATAAAAATCAATAATATATGTATTAAAAAAAATCTTATCGGGCCGAACTGGACTCACACGAGCCGGCCGATAACTTATTGGGCTGGCTCGGTGCTTTTTTTTGTTTTGGCCTGGGCCCGAGTCAGTCTGAGTACCGGTATCCGTCGGGTACCAGACCCCGACACCCACCCTTAGCTCTCACCGTATGAACACTTTAATTTATCAAGTATAATCTTTTGAAGAAGATTATACATACTTAACACTTGGATTTACTTAATAGGGGGATTGAGAACATTATTTGCCGACTAGATAAGTCCACATATGGACTCAAACAATGATCGCGCAACTGGCTTGCAAAGCTTTGGTGCTTCTTGATCAATGTTGGTTTCTCTTAGTCCAAAGGCAACGTTCTTTGTTCTCAAAGTCCACCAGTAAAGGCAGGATATTTTTAGTTATATAGACATTGTTATAGCAACAAATTATTTGCAAGGCATATCTCATTTGAGAGAACTTTATGATCAATTTCAATTAAAGGACGTGGACAAACTCAAGTATTTCTTTGGAATGGAGGCCACCAAATTGAAGGCTGGTATCTTTCTCTCCCAAAGAAAATATGTTCTTGGCATTCCACAGGGGATGTAGAAAGAGCCAAACCAAGCCACTCTAGTATGAAGCAAAATTTGAAATTGTAGTATGATTAGTAAAAGCTTATTTCTTGGAAGACCACTAAGAAATAGACAACGGTGTCATGGCCATTAGGTGTAGCCCCTGCCGATTTTAATTACACAGTCTTTCTTTAAAAAAAAGGAAAAAAACTAATACATTAATTTCATTAATAAATAAAGGTTATTTTCTCAAAGGTTGCTATGTTTCCCAAGAGTTGCAACGGTTCCCCAAAAGGTGAAACAGTTTTAAAATATATTAAGTACAGTTTTAAATAGATGATTAATGGTTTTCACTTTTTCTTCCCACTTGTTCTTATTAGGATAATACAACCAGTTTAACCTGGCCTTAAACTAATGGAATTGAAGCTCCATGACTTTGTAAACGAGTTTAGTTGTTCTTTTTTTTTTTCGTTTTTTTTTATTAAGGATGAATAGTTCATTCCACCTCCTCCTAGCGGTTGGCTCTTCCTTTGCTTGTTTTACTGAGCATGCTTCTTCGAGACTTTTTACTATCCAGATATAAGACACATTGGGAAGTGACAGTAACCCTTTTCAAGATTCAAACATGAGTTTAGAGTCAATGGTTAACACGATTCATATTCTTTTTATTTCTTTTACAAAAATTTAATCTGCTTTTGAAAACCATAAACTTTAAAACTTTGAACCGCTTTTGGCATTTGACTCTCGCCCTCTGGGTCTGCTGGTGCCAACGGCTATTCCGGCTTCAGGGGCAGAGATGGAGGACTCGGCCCATCAGGGCGCCAGGGTGTAGGACTGAACTCTGAAGCGGAGGAATCGGCGCTCGCCAGGACTGAACTCTAGGTTGAAGCTCTCTTACAAATTGCGCAGCCGGTGGATAAGTTTCTCTTCTAAAATTTTCATTTCTATGTTCTTGTAAGCCATGTTGAATCATGCGTTATCAAAGTTTAGCCCTCCAAATCATATGCCCCCACCATAATAAACCCTACAGCCAAATAGTCCCTTCTTGATCCAGCGACTTTCATGCTCTATGCCAATTTTATTAATTATTTACTCGGCACATTTTAGACATCCAGTAGACTAGGGGCAGAACGAGGATTTTTTTCAGGGGCGAGCCAAACGGTCGAATGAACTTATCCAAGTAGGACCGAACTAAAACCAAATTCAAAAAATACACTACGCAACTAAAATTTTCAATTTTTTAATGTATTTTATTTTCCAATTAGCTTGGGTGGGGCCACGGCCTAGGTGGGCCCCTCCCTTCGCCCCTGCAGCAGACTAGCGGTTGAACTGAGCAAAGGCTCATCTAAAGATTCTAAACGAGCAATTGACAAGTCTCTTACATTAAAGAACAGAGCATAGAAATATGACGGTGAAGTAGATTGACTAGCTTAAACAAGTCGAACTTGAGCTCATCCGAGCTCAGCTTATAAAGCTCGAGCTCAAGAAGACTCGAGCTCGAGTCGAGCAAGATGTGACTCGCTCGTCGAACATCTCTAGTCATTCTCTTCTCCCTCATTGTCCTTGGTGTTGGGTGCCTAATTTTAGTAACATTGGAAAGGAACGGGCGTTTCCTTCTCTTTATTTCGTATGCATGGATGGTATTTCAGTGCGTGACTTATAATGATTCTCTCCTGCACGTTATCTTTCTTTTATCATTCCATTTGTATGATCACATGAAAACGTGGCATCTCGGGTGGAGGCAGTTTTTTTTACTTTTACATTGTTGCTTTTGAATAATTTTTTTCATTTACATAGTTGGTTAGTGTTCCTTAAAAATTTGAATTTTATATCTAGTGTCCTTTAGTCAGATTTTTTTTTGCTGCGCCCTTACGTGGCAGCTTGCATGTATGCAAACTATTATGTTATGTTAATAATTACAAGGTTCATCATCATTTAGTGTAAATTAATATGAAAATGATTATAGGTAGTTAGCACATTTATGTATGCTGGTATATCCTACATGTTCAATGTGTGCATCATACATGTTCAACGTATGCATGTGTTCATCGTTTGGTTACATATTGCTGTCGTGTACACCGCCAGTGAGTGAACCCTCAAATGCCATATCGGATGACTGCCAGGATTTTCTAACTGGTATATCTCTCAAGTGCATGAGCGGTTTTCTTTTATTTGATTTCTGTATTTTTATTTATGTTATAAGTACTTGTGTGTGAATCTTGAGGTTATCGTATTGTAATGGTGAAAAAAAAAAATAATGAAGAGTTTAAAAATAATAAACTCTTTGGGCAGACATGCAAGGGGTCACTATAAGAGGACGGTGACTCCATCGGCTACTAGGAAATAGAACAAAAACACATAATAATAGTAAATAACAACAACAATAATAATTATAAATGCACTGGGAGCTGGTGGTGCTGGTGGTGAGAAAATGAAAATGGAAGAACAATAAATAGAAACCTATATATACATATATGTATATAATAATAATAATAATAGTAAAAGATTAATCACTTCGGGTCCACCGGCGTTGTGCCGTTGTATGGCTTGCTGGCCATCGGAGTGGAGTTGCCGGAGACCAGAGACGGCAGGAACGGTCATGAGAAGCATTGGTCGGGTGAAAGTTCAAAAGATGAGAGAAAACAAGAAATAAAGACATAACGGGTGCAATGGATATACTTAAGCCCATTGAAAATTCAAATGCGCCTTTTGCTTTTATGTTTATTTTCAAAACGTTGTTATAATCATAAACCTTCAATCGGCCACACTTTTTTGAGGTTTTCTTTTGAGAAAGAGGTTTCCAAAGTTCGAAACCCTCATTTTGCAATTTTGAGTAGTTATATTATATGTCGATTATTGTCGGAAATGGGTTTTCAATCTTTGGAAAATTCTCTGTGCCTATTCTTATGTTTTAGAAATTTCTGAAAGGGTTTTCTGATTCTGTTTTCTATAAAATCAGAAAATACTAGCCCTTTTAAATTTAAAAGATGAGATTCTTTATTACAAGAATTTAACTTAGTTGAAGAGACAGCTCCTGACTAACTTTTTTGCATTTAAATGTTGAATGTCTCTTTTCTCATGTATGTAAGAGAAAAATTTTAAATAGTAAAGACATGTCTTATGTTCAACCGGACTCTGAATAGATCTGCATCCGATTTGCTTTATGAACATATATTTAGTTATTGTGAATAAGTTTGGATATGCGTCCAGCTTACTTTGGAAATGAAAATATTTAGTTGAAAATAATTTTCGATTTGGACCAACTTATTTTGACAATATAATTTTAGTTGTTGAAATTTCAAAAGTAGATTTGGACACGAGTTCAGCTTTTCAAAAGCATGTTTTAGTTATTGAAAAATTATTTGGGTTAGATCCAATATATCTTATGAATGAATTTCAATACACATCCATTTTGTTTTAAAGGTAGTACATTAGAAATGATAAACTGATTTTGGATTTGGATGATTTGAAACAGTATATGTTTAATTATGTTCATTGGTTAAGTGGATCTGAACTGGATCTAGTTTGGTTTGCATAATTAAATCATGTGGACTTCAATGCACTCTCTCATGTTGTTTGTGAGTTATTGATTCAAAATAGATGAATAAAATATTTTAAGTATGGATGTGAATCTTATTGCTTTTAATATCCAATTGATTTGGAACTAATTCACATATGCATGTTTACATATTGCTTGTTAAGCGTACAAGTGGATTTTAAATTCATTTATTAGAAATGTATACATTCATGCATTAACACACACATATTTAGATCTGGATTTGACTTATTTTCACATGCATATGCGTATGATTATGTCATAACGATGTGTTTTCTTTGATTAAGCATATATATTTATGCATTATTAGAATTGCAATGGGATTTGGATATGGATCTTGCTTAGCTTGAGACATATATGTCTCACGTGCTTGTGTTTTGAAAAATTTTGAATTTGCTTGAATTAATACTTGGGATCCAGACTTTGGGTTGATGAATGAAATACATGTGCTTGTGAACATACAAATGAGATTTGGTCCTCATGACAAGAGACTTATATATTGACATTTATCTAAGTTTTGATATACTACATATGATGTTAATTATGTGTAAAGCACATGCAGTAAACAAATTATATGAGCAAAACAGTATGTACATAGAAAGTAAGCTTAAATTATGAACTAAACAATGAATTTAAGCTTAAATTATGAACTAAACAACGAAAATTCATAACGATTAATGCATATCTAGATTGAGCTTAAATAGTCTAAACTGTTCAGAGGAATAGGGTTACATACTTGTCACCTAAGTTTTGGGTTATTTGTTGTTGTTTCTATTCATGAGTTTATCTGGGTATGCCTGTTTAGGGGAGACCCATTCCCCACCATGTGATTTGGGGAACTGCCCTCCGAATTGGCTTTTTTATGGCCATTTTCAATGAATGAAGACAGTGGCCGATCTGTAAGTTCAGTACTAGCACCTGAGTTGTTTATGTTATTGATGTTTTGGTTATACCTTTGGATATTGTATAAACAAAAATGTTGTGTGAATAAATCAGTGCTGGTTGGGTCACCACCTGGACAGTGCTTGCCGTTTGTCGGCAAGAGAAACTACACATTGATTGTAAGCATGCCAATAGATAATTAATATTGCATATATTTATATATGATGACTGATGTTGCAAATACTGAATGTTGTCAAATGTCTTTTTATTCATTTATATATAGATATTGAAAGTATATATTAGAACTCTTTAAGTTTTATGTGGTAATAAGTTAAGTTGCATGCTGTGTTGCTAACGATGCATGCTAAAATTAAACTGGGGGTGGACACTGTGCTGAGCACTTTCCAAAGTTCTCACCTCTATTTACCAGTTTTCAAGTGATTGTGAACATAAGGGAATGGTGATCACGAGATTTCTGTATTGCGCGATGCTTTGATGCTACACAACCGGTGTCCATGTTGTGATTGGATTTTGTGATTTAGAAAATTTAAATGACTTTAGTATTCTTTACTTTTTGTGAAAGATCAATTTGATGGTTTGATTTAAAATTATTATTTATTGACGGTTTAGAGTAAGTTAGTAATGATGCTTAATGATGTTAAAAATTGGAGGTTTCGAAAAGTTTTTCATGAGTGCTTTGATTTTGATTTGAAATGATTATGGATGTTTGAAAAAAAAAAAATTGACCTCAAAAACTAGGGTCGTTACATTAGGGTTGTACCATGTAATGAGTCGAGCCAACTTGAGCTTGATTCAAACCTGTTCGGTTAACCTCAACTTGTTTGTAAATGAGTCGAGCTCGAGCTTAACTGAAAACTAATGCTTATAAACGAGTCAAGTTCAAGTTACATGAAATCGACTCGGTTAAACCTGTGTAAGCTGGTTTAATCTAGATTATATATATTTTTTTATCATTTTCAAATTTAAAACCACTGAAACACTTCAAGTCAAATGAGGATAAGTAAACAAGCTTAAAAGAGTCGGGTCGATCCAAGACTTGGTCTATCGTGTTGGGCTTGAGCTGACCTTGTACAACTCGACCCCAAGTCAGGGGGAGCTGGAGGTAGCCTTGTACAGCTCAACTTGAACTTTCGCCAAGTTCGAGCCGAGTTCATCCAGCTCGAGCTTGAGCTCGGTTCATGTAGATATTCGTTAAGAGTTCCATGAATTTGTGCGATAACAAGCAAGCCACAACGCGTGCAGCAAATTTAGCCTTCCATGAAAGAAACAAGATGTATATCGTACTCAGAAACCTTCAATTAAAAAGAGAGACGATACACCATTCTGTTCGCGACCATAGTTCTATCACGTAGCCTTATTTTAATACACCGCCACCTGGTGAAACCAGTGCAAGTTTTTATTTCTATGCTGCAGAAACCTTTCTTAAATCCGCATACATGCAGACACACCTCATTCGTTCATCAGTTGATCAGAGTGAAAGGCCTCCACTCTGCAAACTAAAATTACTTCAAGGGTGTTCGGGGAGTGGTTTTCCTTGCAGGAATGCCTTGAAAAGCACAAGGGCCCTCTGTGGCTGTGTGGAAGGAACTAGATGAGAAGCTCCTCTAACGGTGGCAAATGATAGCATATCACCGTAGACTATTGTCCACCCTCCGACCTGCCAAAAGAAGGAAAGAGCCAATTTTAGGTTGTTTTTTTTTTCTCCTCCAGCATTGTCCAGCAGAGTCTAGCCAAAACAAATCCAGATAAGGAGAAACTGTAGGGATTTCTTCCCTAACGCATACACAAAACCAAACGTATGCCCTAAACACAGGATCATGCTCATGCTAAATCATCGAATTAAACAAAACCTTAAACTTAAAGCGGAAGCGTACCTGATTCCATCTGAAGAACTGGACGGTAGATCGCGAGGTAGGATCTTCCAAGGTCTTTGCGGCCGCACGTGAGGTCTCTCTCAGATGGGGAAGAGACAACCATAGAAACCAACGTTTCAAGCAACCATTGCACGACCCCGGGGACCACTACCATTTTATAATGAGAACAATTACGGATTCCACCCATCGAAGAGTCCGTAATTCCGTACCGGTATCTATACATTTCATAATTACCCCATACCATATAAAATGACGTAATATCCCAAAACCGCAATCACTTAAGCGGATATTTACTTTAAGACAGCCATAATGTCAGAAATTCCTCATAGACATATGCCGGCCCACCAAATGATCTTACAGAAACAAGACAAGTATTTGGCAGTTGGGGTTCTGAGCTAAACAGACGAAGTGGAAAGAACGAGATCCTGACTAAAAAGCCAGCAGAGACGAGACAGAAACAAAACAAAGATTCAACAATTTTATCACTGGTGTAGATCAAAGTGACGCTCGTTACTCTCTAAGTAACAGTTGTATTGAGTCCTAAACGAGCAGCTAATCCATGAATCTGAGTTCGGGTTCCTGTCAGAGGAATGTTTGAATCCTGGTCTCCACTGCATCAAAATTAAGGAGAGTCGACAGTATGAGACAGTTGCCCTTCAATTTTTATTTTCCTTCTGAATCATGTATGCCTAACATGTATCTGGAAAATGACCATATCAACTCTGTTCCCTTGTTAAATAAGGTTCCTAACCTTCTGCCTCGTTGGTATAATTACCGTCTCAGAAGTTGAACCCGTGATGTTCAACTACCAAGTTCCACAGAACCTCAACAGGGAAGAGAAAAACTGTAACTGTAAGGAATTAACCTGTAAACCAGGACCGGTATGCCGAACTTCACAATGGAACCGAGAAGATTGATAGTGGAGATCTCCATATTGAGCTTGTTGTACTTCAAAACACTGAAAGAAATGCAAATAATTAGAATTTAAAGCTAATTATGAAACAATAAAATACTTGTACTTGCTTTCCGTTTTTCACAATCAAACTTTCTCTGGTCATTCGTGTAGAAGCAGCAATTGGTTCACACTTGTTATGATGTTGTCACTAGGAAAGATTTTTTTTTAATATTTTACATCCTCTCAAGCAAATGGCACACACACTGGGTGCAAAAGTTCTGCGAGATTTGAAAGATCATAGAAAGGAGTTTCTTTTCTCTGTGCTTTCATTTTGGTATTCGTATGTCGAAAGAAGCAGCAGTCTGGTCACTAATTTGAGTGAAACTCTGAAAAGAATCTACATTACAGCTTGCGATGTGAAAATCAGGATGTTCGCAATTACATTGGGAAGATCAATTTCTTGTGCCATTAGTTAGGGGGAAAAGATAAGGCTTCGAAGTCGAATGCAAGGATAAGAAAAAGGATCACAACCTGCTGCACTTTTCCCATTTGGGGACTCCAGTAGCAAGTCGAGCGTGTAGAGCAGTCTGAACATCCGGCCGGTTGAGATAAATTTCAGTTTTATTTAGAACACACACGTCTATCTTCTCTGTCATTTGCTGCAATGGTGGGCAGTCATGAAGCACCATGAATACCAAAGCGAATGAAAAACAAGGTGGACAACTCAGAATCTATGGCTCACCGTGGGCCTCAGAACTAGCGAGTGCATCTGCAGAGGTGAAATGCATTTGTCAAGAGTGACATCATACTCGTCCACGAAGCTGCTCGTCTCCCTATCCACTATTCTCATAACTCGCGAACAGATTGATGATACGTTACGCCTGAGAACCTCACTTAGGAAACGGGAAAAATTGCAGTTTTGTGAGAGAACTCTGTATGCGGGATCTGATATCAGCCCATGAGACCATAAGAACTCTGCCCTCGAGTTGTAGTTAGTATAGGACTCCAAAAGTGGATTGCCCAACTGCCAACAGAACAAAGAGAAGAAATTCCGACACAGAAAATTATGTATTGAGCCAGTCCTTTAGGCTTGTGATAGATATGGTACGAATTGAGGCTCTTTCATGTGCTTTTTTGGAAGAGGAAGAGACTCAGTTTTTACAAACGCTTGTAAGTGATTAGGTAGTCAATAATGATAAAGGCAAACTCCATAGTATCAAATTAAAGAATACTTCCATAATTTGAAACTCACAGCAATTCCTTTAAGGTTGAACTCATTCTGCTGCTTGTTCGCTCGAATCAGGAGCTCAGCTAGCTGAGGAATATAGTGGCCTGGCAAGAAAAACCGAACAAAAGCTGAATACAGAAGGAAGAAATTCACATCTTGAAGGCATCATCTACTTCTACCTTAGAATTTCAAATTTTATATGGCAGACTCGTGGAGAGATGGCCTACCTGCATAGCTCTCTCCCGTAATAAAGAGGTCTCTGTTCTTGTACTAGGGGAACTTGACGAACCAACGTCGCACAAAGGCTAGATTGTCTCTTGCTGCAACGGGATAAAGAAAATCAATATTTCAGTCGCAAGGATGATCTTTAACAGATAATATAATCACTATGCTCAAGTTCATAGACCATCAAATCAACCAATTCCCACATCTATGTGCAAATATGCCGTCCTTTTTCATATTTTCTCATCCATGAAATTAGAGGTCCAGATACTTCCACCTCCCCAGTTATTTAAAATGCAAATGATCTTGGAAAGAAAAAGAGTTTGCTGTAAACAAGTCGCATAATTCTTGCCTGTAATCTCATCATTCATAACCTGAGACATGTTTCTTAAATAGGAAAACCCAACTCCCACCGGCATCTCCACATACAACATGTTCGCCGCTGCAAAATACAGACAACCAAATGTTAATCGAACGAAGAAAGATCAAAACAAGGTAAAGGCACAAGCCAGAAACCTCAGTAAAGAGATACCTGTGTTCCAACTATACTCATTTCTCACCAGAATGTTACCATTAGGCCTAAATGGGCCATTCTCCGAGAAAGCTCCCCCGCCCACGGATGAACAACCAGGCCCTGACCAACTCATGAAAGAGAAGGACAAACCACAACAAAATTCAGGCTCAAAGTGTGAAATATATCAAGAATTCCAGGTTGAATGGTGGAGACCAAACCTCCATTGAACCAGATGACAAGAGGCTTAGAGGATGGTTCAGTTTTTGCCTCAACAAAGTAGTAAAAGAGAGCTCTTTCGCCCTTTCTGTCCACTGTAATGTATCCAGCAAATTGCTGGAAATCTACTGGCGGTTGTCCCGGCAGTCGTGTGATTCTATCAGAGGTTGCAGAAGAACAAACCTCTGTTGGAAGGCTCAGCTGTAACAGAAGAGTCACAATGACCATAGATTTCCATGGTGTAGAACCCATGATCGACATTGGGACTTGAGATAATGAAGGTGGCTGCTCTCTGTGTGTGTGAGAGAGAGAATGGCAGCTCAAAACTGAAGCCCGATAACCATTAAATAGGCAGAGAGGTTCAAATTGGTTTTTTTTTTTTTCTCTCTCCCGAATAGCGGGAAGGATGACAGAAAAGTAAAATATGTGAGAAGGCAAAATGAAAGTTATAACAACCAGGAAACCAATAGGCAACTACACTTAATTATTTCATTATTTTCACTAGGTGCATGCATAGCGTATAGCGCCCGGCGCGGGCCGATCAAGAGAGCCCAAAAACTATGGATCACCAATTTTACTTGAGTAATTGTTGTCGGATACAAAACCAACGTCACAATGACATCCCAATGAAACTGGTTGTTATTCAACTTGGCCCCGACGAACACGACGCCATAATGGCATAATGCCAAGCAGATTTTCACTAGGTGCACGCATAGCGTATAGCCCCCGGCGCAGG
This sequence comes from Nymphaea thermarum, assembly GCA_011799765.1. NCBI lineage: Eukaryota > Viridiplantae > Streptophyta > Magnoliopsida > Nymphaeales > Nymphaeaceae > Nymphaea > Nymphaea thermarum. The sequence goes on along the minus strand of JAANDH010001300.1, from coordinate 871 downwards.
CCGATTAAGAGAGCCCAAAAACTATGGATCACCAATTATACTTGAGTAATTGTTGTCGGATACGAAAGTCCAAAGTCACAGATGACGTCCCAATGAAACTGGTTGTTCTTCAACTTGGCCCCGACGAACACGACGCCATAATGCCAAGCAGCCAACACGTACCATAATGTCATGCCCCTCTTGGGACGTCGAGTACCATCTGGGGCCAAGTAGAATAGTAACCAAATTGCTTCTTATCTACTGCCCCAACATTTACTTTTACTTTTACGCTTCAAGTAGGATGCCCTAAAGTAACCAAAACTTATGTCGGATGTAAACGCTAATATACACATTTACTTTTATGTCCAAACTGTTGGGTCGGGTCCAGCCTCAAGAGAGGACCCGACCCGGCCCGTCACTTAAGTGACGGGCGGGAGACAAAGGGGAGGCACCCGATGGTGCCCCCAACCTTTTTCGCACGTCTCTTACACTCTCTCTCTAGGGCTTTCTTTTGGAGAAAAAGAAAGTGGGTGTTCTCTTGGTGGCTGCACAACGAAAGAAGAGAAGGAGAAGAGGAGAGGAGAGGAGAGGAGGAGAAGAAGAAAGGAGAGAAGGAGAAGAGGAAGAGAAGGTTGTGAGCTTGGTTTGGTTTGAGCAAGATTCCTCTCCAATCCACGTTTTTGGGCACTCCATCGGTGATGTTTTTCTCTTGTTTTCTCATATAGTTTTGATGATATATTATTGTTGGAGGGTTGGCTTTGTGTAGCCCCTCGTGGGAAAACTTATATCATTGATTATAGTGGATTGAGTTTGGGTCGTAGTGCCCCGTGGTTTTTACCCTCATTGTTTTTGAGGGGTTTTCCACGTAAAAATCTTCTTGTGCATTTGTGAT
>JAANDH010001299.1:2295-66636 GCA_011799765.1 Nymphaea thermarum | reverse complement strand
GAGAGATGTTGGGGAAAGGAGAGGACGAGAGAGAGAGAGAGAGAGAGCCAAAGAGTTCATCTATTAACGTGACCCTAATCTCCTTTTAAAGAGATTAGGGTTGGCTGTACAAACTTTACGAAAACAGTCCAACTACTATAAGAAAGTATTTAAAGACCACCTCTCTAACTTTCTAATATTTCAAAAACACTCTTTAACAGCCACTATTGGCTCATCTTGTCTCACAATATCTAACCTAAATCTTGCATCTGTCATTTCTGTGTTTCTAAGAGGGTTGAATGGTTGATAGATAAGGAAGTTTATGTCATAGTTTACTAAGTCTACTAAGGACATAACGTGATTCAGCAAGTTAGAAGTAATTCCTTGTGCAGTTGTTCACTGATTCATGCACCAGTGAGAATATTACAAGAAAATCTTTTCTCATATTTGACTGACACAAGCAGGACCTTAATGTGTTGCAACAAATTTATAAGCACATTTTGTGTAATATTTCTGTCTTAATTAATAAAACTTGCAAAAATATCACAAGGATTTACACTTATCTAGTGGAAGAGCTAGAAGTCTCAGTTTATTCAGACAGATAGAAGAGGTAAAACAGCAAAAGAATCTGAGCCCTGATTATATGCTTGTCTTTGGTTTGAAGACTGCTTGAGTGATGCTGCTTACAAGGAGTAGTTGGCAGTATGACAACATGGAGTCCAGCTTATGCATCCAAAGATAAAGAAGGTTAAAGTGACTGAAGTGCTCTGCATATGATTATGTTGATCCTGCTGATTGGTTAGGAAGCATAACAATTATCCCCATACCTTGGAATTTGTGAGGTTATTTTGGTTTCCCATTTCAAAATAATTGCCATAAGCATTGATGGGCACTTTTTTAGTTTAACTACCAAGCGTACCTAGTCTATCTTTCATTACTTTAGATTGGTTTTTCTTTCTCGAGCTTAGTGAGTAGTAGTCTAAATTATATCATGTTTTCATCTTAACATTTTGATTGATAACAGATTGCAAAAATTGTTGAAGTTGCTCCTATTCGAGTGTATGAGGTTGCCACATTCTACTCCATGTTCAACCGTTCCAAGGTAGCTGCTCTGGGTGCAGCCTTTCTTGCTTCTGAAATAATAGTTCTCTGCGTATCACCAATTATAATATTTTAAAATTTAAACAACTTGATTGTGGCTGTTTAATTTTCATATCAATTGTGTAGGTTGGCAAATATCACCTCTTGGTCTGTGGCACAACTCCTTGTATGATACGTGGTTCACGGGAAATAGAGGCTGCTCTACTCAAGCACCTTGGTGTGAAGCGCAATGGTGGGAAATTTTTTATGGTAGAATTTTGTAATTCTTTTCAATTTAACAGTTATAAACAGTATCTCTAGTTTCATAAGAACGATGACCATGCATTATCAAGATTAAGGTGCTGATAATGATTTTATTGGAGCCTTCATGTAATTTGAAATGTGAGGTCTTGCAACAGTCATTTAATCTATTACATTACACTGCAGAGGTAACGAAGGATGGACTATTCTCTGTTGGAGAAATGGAATGCATGGTATGCCACAATAACACTGCCATAATACATCTTGATATATTTGACAAGGTTGTCATAGATAAGCTTAAGGATTGATTGTCCTGGGGATATACCTCGTTGGAATGTGTGGTCACGATCCCATTCATTAGTTTTAAGTATATTCTGTTACATTTGGGGCCTTTGTGTGCAACTCTGCCTAAGCAACTCAAATCCACCATAGCATATGAAACTATGAAATTGTAAGCCATTAAGAACTTATTAATAGTTATTAATATTTAAGCAAGATAGCTTATCATGACATGAGGCCTGAGGGGCGTTGGGTTACATGGACACTTCTGCCCTTAGATAACCAAAAGCAGGTTGTCTGACAACTACCTTCTAAAAGTAGATGGCTTTTGAAACAAAAACTTGGATTTTATCAGTCAATTTTTGGCTCTAAAATTATTAATAATTTGACTGCTACATGGATTTCGAATGACCCTTTCTATTTCTGGACAGGGATGTTGTGTGAATGCTCCAATGCTTGCTGTTGCTGACTACTCCAAAGGTTCAGAAGGATACACATACAACTACTATGTACGAAACTTCTATATGTGTCTATATAATAACTAAATGCACGCTCTCATACTGAGGATCTCTACTCATGTTACAGGAAGACCTCACACCTGAAAGGGTTATTGAGATCGTCGAGATGTTGAAGAGGGGAGAAAGTCCACCTGTAAGTTTCTAGAATTCACATTGTTTTTTATACCCTCGACATTAACTATTCTGAGTCTCTGATGCTTTTAGCTCTGTTCCTGTGAGATGAAACAGTAGGGAAGGTAGGCGCTTTATTTTTATGAGAGTTGAGTGTTGCCTTTGTTCTTTTCCTGATCGGTGTTACGGGATTCAGCAAGGGTCATCCTCATGATTTGCCAGAAAATTTTATTGGCTGACGTTGCTTTTTGTGTATTTCTTGTACCCTGTTTCTATGGGAAGTTGTTGGTGGTTTCCCTTCCAATGCCGCCTGACATATTATATTATGGGACAAATGATGTCAGGCCTCACCACCTTAAGACACGAGCATAACAACCATAGAGATCAAACTAGAGACTAGTTTTCCTACAGCCCCTAGTCCAACCAACTAAGCGATGCCCCTTAAGGTTTTATTTGTTTTAACATGATATTTTCAACTCCTTCTTTCTCCCTCCAGGTTGGTACACAGAATCCAGAGCGTATCAGGAGTGGTCCGGCCGGAGGCAATACAACTTTGCGCGGAGAGCCAAAGCCATCGCCATGTCGGGACCTTGACGCCTGTTGAATATGTAACGGCTAGCTTGTCATAATAAAAGTGAGATTTTGGTGCATCGTCATGATGCACGGAGCAAGTCCCCTGGAAACAATTTCTGAGAGAGAAAATTCACTGAATTCAGAGATAGAAATTTGTTTCTCTCATTCCCTCCGGGGTGGTGTTTTGATTATTCGTCATGTTGAAAAGCTGGATTGAAATCTGTTAGATTTTTGAATTCATTAATTAACCACCGACTTTCTGACTTCTCAAAGTAAATTTATGCATAGTTCATAATCTCAACATTGGTCTATTAGTTCTGACTCTGTCCATGCGCATCTTGAGATCAAAATGTATGCAAGTTCCCAAAAGGGAGTGGAAGCCAGAAAAAATTTAAGAAGTGGATGTGAATAGAAAATGTTTTTTTCCCACTTAATTTAGTCCCAAGCGAGCATTAATTCAAATTTAAAATAAATTAAACATATATGATGGCAGAAATGCATTTTTAATTGCACAAACAGATTAATTGTATGAACATATTTTTAAGTGTATGAATAAACAAAAAAATACACATGCAAGCAAACAAATATATTCACAAATAACTGCCTAAGTTGAAATTTATGACAGTGTTTGGATGACAGCAAACGGCTTTTTGCTTTCAAAACCGTTTATTTAAAGTGTTTAGATGACACCAAAACCGGATTTCTCAAAAATCACGATTTTTGAGAAAACTGATTTTCATAAGGGGTTGAATAACCTGGTCCCTTCCAAGGTTATTCTCCAAAAAGAAAAAAAAAAGTTTTAGTTGTATCATTCAAATACACAAACTAATTTTTGAAATCTAGAAAGTAACTGCTTCTTCTCACCACTGTTTTTTTAACAAGGGATTAAAAAATCATTTTTTCACTAAACCAATTGTTTTGCAAGCAGTTTTTTACGAGGGTATCATCCAAACACATCCTACGTGTCTTAAAATTGCTTGAAATCTAGAAAGCCGTTTAACAACTAAGGTTTAGAACGAGTTAGTTGAGGATAATGGCTAAGCTGCGATTAATGACGTTCATAGAGAGATAAAGAGAGAACCAAAGCCTCCTATGGGCTTTTATAATAAATGTTTTGGTTTCACTAATTATTTGAGGTGGTTTGATAAGGGCTGCTCTGTTATTGGCCTCTGTGGTGGTAGCTCCTCTCTCTCGACCCAAGTTGCATTGAAGAGGGCAGGGCAGCTCTGTGGTGGTGACATCCCTCTTTCCGTTTCTCGACTCAAGTTGCATTGAAGCAAGCTGTTAGCCGTCGATCGTCAAAGCAGGTCGGCTGGTGGTTGTCGTCTCCCTCTCTCTCTGTCTCTCGGCAATGCACTGCTAGGCGAGTGGATGTGATGGCCGCCGCCACCTCATCCTCCATGACCCATCTTTCTGGGCTACTGCCATCCGCATCACCCCCTCGTCTCCGCCGCTCATACCCATTCTTATCATCGTCGTCATCCTCCAGACGGAGATTGAGGACGTTTCGCTCCTCTCGCACCGCTGCAATAGTCTGTTTCTCCGACCCCTTCGTGCTAGAGCTGGCCGAGAAGATCGAGGACTCGGTTCCTCCTCTCCCCTCCTCACCACCGCTGCCCCTCCTCAGACTTCGGGAGTCCGCCTCCCGCTCCCTCCTCAGCCAGAGGTGGCCCACCCAGAAGGATGAAGCCTTCCGCTTCACTGACACCAGATTCCTCAGGCACTCCCTTATCAACCCCGTACAGCCCTCCTCCGTTCATTCTTCCACCGCTCTCGACTACGGCGACGACGACCACCGCATCCTCCATATAGTAGACGGCCAGTTGCTTCCCTCTTCTCCACCCAGCATCTCCAGTGACCTCCCGGAATCCGTTTTCGTCGGACCCCTTTCTGCTATTCAAGACGAGGCTCTTCTGAACCGGGTCCTCAGCTCCTTCTCCTCCGACTTCCAGGAAGCAGATCTCTTCTGGTCCCTCAATGGCATCGGCGTGCCAGACGTCGTCGTCATCTTCATCCCGACTGGTTGCATTGTGGAGAAGCCTCTTCACTTCGTGCTCTATTCCAATCAAGGCGGCGGCATCGGAGGCAAGAACGAAGGCGACCCATCATCGGTGGCGATATCGAATCCTCGAATGCTGGTTTTGGTAGAGGCTGGTGGCCAGGTTGGGATAGTTGAGGAGTTTGTGGGTAGCGGAGATTCAGGGGCTTACTGGACCAACTCGGTGATCGAGATGGTGATCGAGGAAGGAGGGAAGGTTTCTCATACTTATATCCAGAGACAAGCTGATAATTCCACGCACACAAAGTGGACTCGTGTTCATCAGGTATGCATCTGCCTTCATCATCAAACTACCGTTTTGTGCTTTCTTTAGCTTTTGTATCATCTTTCATGATTTTGTCGATAAGGTTGTTACCTTTACGGTTCTGCTTCTGTTCTCAATTCTGTTTAATCGTAGAATGCCTAAGGAGATCCGCGTAGAAGTTATGTTAGTTGCAGAGCGACTACTAAAATAGGAAACCTTCTACCACTTGTAAGATTTTTCTCCGCTTTGGAGATGGGGAATTGCGTTTTGATTTTCTGAGAGTATTTGGGATTACGTTTTCCGTCATTGTTGAACTCTACGAAAGAAATAAGTTGCCTTTTAGATTGGGAAATGTAGTTTTACATGATGTCCTGAAGGCCGAAACAGTGATATGGCCTGACACAACGAATGTAAAGGTGGGAATTTCTAGTCGTGTTGCGGAACACTTATCCTGTTTTTCAAGGTTGAACAACAAAGTGGGCCTATGCATAGTCTAAAGCTGCTACAAGTTATGTGCGCCAAGCCCAAGCCTAGTGCATCAGTCACTTTAGTATTCTAGGCGAACGTTATTTTTCAGGGGCGTTTCTGCTTTTCTCTTCTTGGTCTTCAAGGGCCCGTTTGATGGTCTGGAAATCTGGAATCGGAAATATATTTCTGAAAATATATTTTCTGAAAAAAATGAATGAGAAAAATCTTTCCGATTCTCATTTTGATGTGTGTGTGATGAGAAATTTATTTATGTGTTTGATAATAAAGAAACATATTTCCAGTTAAAAGGGGGGAATGAGAGAAAAACAATTAAATAACTGTTTACAACCAAGAAACCTAACCTAATAAAATTATGAAGCAAGCATGAGTAAAAAGTGTTGTCAATCTATTAAATAAACAAAGGATATTAGAAACAAATGAAAGCTGCACTTTCCTTATTCACAAGACGGCCACTTCACATCTAAGAAACAAATGAAGCTCTAGAACACTGACGTAGGGAGTAGAGCTTCATTGTATTCTAGAGCTGCAGTGACAAAGGGCAGCAGCGGCAATTGGGAGCACGCAGCAACTGGTGAGCAGAGGTGCTGGAACCCTACAGCAGATACCGCAGGAGAACACTGACGTAGGGAGTAGAGGCAGCGGTAGATGGAAGGGTGATCACGGCGGCGGCAGCAAAAAGAGGTACCAGCAGTAGCAAGGGGCACTGGCGGCAGGAAGCAGAGGGGCACCGGCGGCAGAACACTCACCGACGACAGAGAGCATAGTCCAACCAAACAGGCAGTATGTAGAGTGACTGACATCCCCTTATTTAACCAATAAGATACACATTACTTAACTTCATTTATAATAATACCATTTCTTTCCTCTTAGTTCCCCTTATTTCCCCTTCTTTGATTTGATGAGAGAATTTGAGTCACTTCCCCTTCATCCAAACAAGCAGTATATAGCAGCAGCAACCTGGCTCCATTTGATTGCACATAAAAGATTTGTCAAAGGTCCCAAGAGAATTGACGTCCAATTTCCCTTTTCAAGAGAGTTCGTGTGAAGCTTTACCCATCTGATATATAAATTATAAGGACGTTCTTAGAAAAGCTAGACCAACATCCCCTCGAGTGACATTTGTCTCAAATAGCAGCAGCAATTAGCACCAGAGTGAGAAGGCAAATTCAGAAGATTGTAAACATAAAATGGTTAGACTTTGTATTCACAGATAATTTCATAATAAGAATAGTCTACAAGAACCAAAAATTAGGTTATGCAGGGGGTTTTAGGCCAATCTAATGAGTCAAGAGCATCAAAATTGTATTCCCAATCTGGGATAAGTTACTGAAATTACTTCCATACCAATTTTCAAGGCAGATGCATTTTAACAAACAGTTAAGAGGCATTCTGTGCATGAACCTGTAATACACAAATGGGAAAAATAAAAACAGGATACAATCTGAAGTTGCAGCACAGAGAAAACCGACACTCCCATGAACAAGCACACGTATCCCACATCAACAAGAGCCTCCAAAACAGGATACAATCTGAAGTTGCAGCACAGAGAAGAGGGAGAGAGAGAGAGAGAGAGAGAGAGCAGGATACAATCTGAAGTTGCAGCACAGAGAAGAGAAGTTGCAGCACAGAGAAGAGGGAGAGAAAGAGAGAGAGAGAGAGAGAGAAGGGGGTTTCTGGTACCTATCAATGTCTGCCTCATGAGGATGGAAGGTCGCGGAGGTCAGAATCTACAAAGCGTCTCCAACGACTGGTGCCGCTTGATGAGCTCTGCAAGAGGCTGCAATGGTGTCTGAAAGCGACGGATGGTAGAGGGAGACACAACTTCTTGCGCATGAGTTTTGGATGCACAACAAAAGGGAAGGAGAGAGGAGGAAGAAGGTAGCGGGGGAGGAAGAAGGAAGGCGGAGGAAGAAGGGAAGGAGGGAGGAGGAAGAAGGGAGCATGGGAGGAAGAAGGGAGGCGGAGGAAGAAGGGAGGCAGAGAGCGAGGGAGGAAGAACGGCGCAAGAGGCGTCCGTTTCTAGCTTCAATGGGAAAAGCCTCTGCGTGAGTTGGAAGCCATGGCTTGAGAGAGACGACAAGCTGCGAGAGAGACAACCAGGGGAGGCGGCAGGAGGGAGGAAGGTGACGCGACGATGCGAGCGTGCCCTAACTGGCAAAAAAAAAACCGGAAATATGTTTCCACCGCGAGAGGTGGAAACATATTTCCGGAAATAAAATTCCGATTTCCACTTTAACAGTAAAAAAACTAATTCCGCGTTCGTTAAACGGAATTTTTTTAAAATTTTGAATTTTATTTCTTTCGCTATAGGACTTTTCCAGGCCAAAGTTTTTGCGGACAAAATATATGTTATCTTTCAAACTGTTTCTTTATACAGTTTCTTTAAATTGCTTTTAATCCTTATCTAATATTTCTGTTATTAGGTTCACATTATTTCGGGGCTTTGACATATAGAAAGGGCTATATGTTGATTCACATATGCAGCAAATTTGATTCTTAAGTTCAGGTTTCCAGACTATAAGCACGGATATATATATATATATATATATATATATATATATATATATATATTCCAATGGAAGCCAACTGTATGTTAGACAACACACAAATTCTTGTTGATCCAAGTCCTACTATATAGACAGGCAGGTGGTAGTAAGCTTGATTTATTGGGCCATAGGTAGATGAGATAATGCTGCTTAGTGTGCATATTGACTAATTCGTGACCATTCTTAGCCTAGCTCTACCATTTGGCATTTGTCCTCAAGATTATCAAACATATTAACTTTTAAATGTGAGCATTAAGTGATGTTCCTTTTTGACTGGACAAAGAATTGAATTGAGCGTATGTGATGCAAATTTTGGAATAGCACAGGCTAGGCATTCTACCTGACGTTTCTATATATTCATGGGTCATGGACCCATGTATTTATATGGAAGAGCAAGTGCAGCGAAGAGTTAACGTTTTCTCAGCATAGGCATTGGGATGAATATGAAGCCGTAGTTCAGATTTTTGCTCAGATTACATGTTATGTTGGTTATTAGAGGACACGGGAGTGAAGAATGATAGTGCTATGCTTTATTTTGCAGCTGTCAGAGCGCTACATCTGTAACTTGAAAATCCAGAATTCTGTGAGAGGTTCGAGCATATTGACAATTTGTTTCATTTCATTCAAAATTTCAAAAGAGCATATTGGCATATTACATCATCTCTTCATCAATATTTTCGTAGGCATGCAAGTCAACTTGCATACTATCTGACCAAAAATTTGAATACCATTCTGATGGTTCGTTTTCAAGAATGGTGATATTTTTATCAACTGACGATTGAGGAGAGTGCTGAGAAGTGGAATACCTGAAAAGTAGGAAATGGAATTCTTTGTGTTTTTTAATATTGCTAGAGCAAAAATATCACGATACTTTTATTGAGTTAACATGTTTTAAACATACTTTTTTTTTGTTTATTTTAAAATGTTAATAACAATTTTTTGAACTTTTGTCAATGTTTTGTAAATAAATTAATATAATATATATATATATATATATATATATATATGTATAATGTATATGTATGTAAATTTTTTATATAGTTTTATTTCTGAATTCTCGAGTTTTCCTAAGAAAAAAAAAGTTTTCTTTAAATACATTAAAAAAAATTGACGGGATAAAATCCCAAGCATGATATTTATCACTATGATATAAATATGAGGGATATGCCTGCAAAAGTCCCAAACCTCTAGTTAATTACTTTTGTCTTCTATTCTATGAGAGGGCATTGTTTTACCCTAGCGTACAAAGCTAATGAATCTCCCATTTTTTCCACTTAGTGCTTCTGCTTGTATGCTTGAATTTTTATTACTTTTGTTCTGCCATGGTTTCTTTCTAACAAATGATTCATCTTTTGCTTCTATATTGTCATTCCTATTGGTAATTGAGTTACTGCACGTGTTATCAGCACAAACTCTGTCTTCTATTGCCATGATGTGAAGACTAAATTCTAGACCATATTTGGTGTAGTCTAGGTGGACTTGGATTATTGCATTCAGGTAACATGCATAATAGTTCTTGGTCAGAAGATGTCCTACATTGTTCTTTTCAACTTTTTCTGGTAAAAGTTGGAACTTGGAAGTTTACCTGTTCTCAACAATCCGATTGCCTTTTCTTTTCCACCTTGTCTGAGAGCAACTTTTGTGTTGGTCCATTTCATGGTATGAGAGTTTCCTCTCATGGCTCGTGGTATTTGAAGTTTCTGAAATGATCTTGAAGCATTTGTTTAAGTATTTGATAATGATGCTTCACTTGGTCTCCCCTGAGTTATCCTCTTTACACCCTGGAGGGTGTTTCATAGTCATTCTGATGCAAATTTGAAACCAGATATGCAAGAACCAAAGAAATTATGTTAGCTTACACTAGGAAATCTAGGATTACACAAGAAAGCATGATCCTGAGAAAACTGAAGGAATACAAAGGAAATGACAACAAAATACTAAGTATGCTTTTCATAGAGTGGACATAACTGTTATATTTAACGGCAAAAGCTGGTCGGCTTTTCAATTATAAGTTTTTCCTGATTAGTATATGTTATAAATATTTCTTTCATAATTGTTTTTTTTCTATCAGAGATTAGTGTTAGCATATTACTTTATTTTTCCGGAGTGTTTGATAAGTCCACTGGAAATAATTTGCCCATCATTGACAGGCCACAACTAGTAGCTATAATCTTATAGAGACAAGTACGGGTGGAAAGTTAAGCAGACACAATCTTCACATTCAGCAGCATGGTTCTGACACAGTCACAGAATTATCCACGTTTCATTTGGCTGGAAGTAACCAAGCACAGGATTTGCACAGCAGACTGGTCTTGGATCATCCAAGAGGTTATGGTCGGCAACTTCACAAGTGCATAGTTGCTGATTCATCAGGCCAAGCTATCTTTGATGGCAATATCCAAGTCAACAAGTATGTTGCGTTGATTATTCCCTACAATTGAAAATTTTGAATTTCTGATGCATGACATATTGTTGTCTGCTTATTCCACCAAGCTACTTCATGTGCTTCCTGGGATGGCTTGTTTAATTGTTCTTAGTTCCTATTACAGTTGCATCAAAATGACATTATCTGCAAAAACAAAAGAAGCATGGTCGTTGCTAACCGATTCTTGTATTAGGCGTATATGTGGTACTTGAGCATAGATAAGTTACTCCGTCTCCTTTTTCTGTGGATGGGAAAGGGAAATGTGTTTCAAATGACTGAACACTAGGAACTTTTGGGACATGTCATGGATCTGACTGGTGGGCCTGTCCAAATTTTATTTTTCTGAAGATTGCTTAACTGATGTTGTAAGAATACATTGTTGAGAACATGGAAGACCCTAGCTCATAGATGGTGTATATTGAATCCTCCCCTGGCATCTTATCCATGTCTCTGGAACTTTCCTTCATTGTGCATCACCATGACTTTTTCATTGTTTCTTACATGCTTCACCTTCTGCTTTTGCATTTTAAATATGGATGCAGAAATCGGTTTTGTTTGAGAAAGTATCTGGTTATGAGTACTTCTGTAGAACCAGTTTGTCATGTTACCTTTTTCACAGTACACTCCGGTACATATTTTAATTCAGCTACATCTTCGACATTTGAAGGTATGCACAGCAAACGGATGCAGGTCAACTAACAAGAAGCCTCCTTCTGGCTCCCCGTGCTACAGTCAATGTTAAGCCCAACCTGCAAATAGTTGCTGATGATGTGAAATGTTCCCATGGAGCTGCCATAAGTGATCTTGAAGATGACCAACTTTTCTATTTTCAGGCACGTGGTGTCGATTTGCAGACTGCCAGAAATGCACTCATCTTTTCTTTTGCTGCCGAGGTGATTGAACGCCTACCTTCCTCCCTCCTTCGCAGGAAGGTGGAGGATAATGTCAAAAGTTTACTTGCAGCTAAAGGGGCCATCTTATAAAAGTTCAAGAAATAGCAGATCTCCCTAGTGTATACCTATTTTGTTGATGTTGAAAATGTTCGAAAAGAAAATTGTTGGATTTTCAAGCTTTCAAGTGTACACCTATTTTTTGGTTGAATAAGAGAATGTATTTCAGTATAATGGTGGAAGAATATTTAGCTTGAACAAATGAGGCTCCACGTGCATTTAGTTTCTTACTGGAACAGAAAAAAGATGGTTGAGATTTTCACGATAGAAGAACCTTATGCAGTTAAAACTTTGTTACGTGGAGACACAAATTTTTGTTTGGTTCCTTGTACATCAAAAATAATTCAACAAACTGAATTGGGCTGTTTTAATCTCGTAGCAACTTGTACTGTTGCTCAGAGGAAAAATGAACATACAATTTCAGTTCAAAACCGAGAAGAGGAGAAGCAATATTTTGACGGTGTCAAGTGACCGATAGCGGCAGCACGAAAATGCATTCTCTATCCCGTTTACTGCTGCTGTTGGTGTTCCTGTTGATACGGCATCTGTGTTACAAAGAAATTAGGGAAAGAACATCTTTTCGTGAAGAAGCCCGCAAATCTAAATATTCTTTTCAGCTTAATTTGATAGGGTTACTTCAGGATTATTCTGATACCATCTTCAAAACTTTACAGGAAAAAAAACTCTTGATTATTTTCTAGCTGAGACACTCCTTTTTAGCGGAAGGAGCAAAGAATCAGCCTACGCTGCAGAAATCCACTCTGAACAAGATTCTTAAATAATCTCGTCCGAAAAGTCCGTTGAATTTTTTAGTCATAAGCAACGATTATTTCGAAGGAGTCGGAACAGAGAATCTAACTAATTAGAAATTTCAAATTTTCAATTGCAAACGACAAGCTTCCTTGATATGAAATCAAAACTGATGGCATGTCCCTTTCAAGGCGACACTCTTTTAGATTATTTCTCAGCATCCACATCTCTTGGAGACCTAAAAGAACTAAGTTCTTCGACACACAACTTTCGTCAATGACAAAAACCATTTCTATTGAGGTATAACCTTGCGGCCCCGAGCTACTCTTTCGTAAAAGAAAAAACAAAAAGAGTGCCCAACTTTATAGATATGACAAATACATGCCCAAATTTCAAAAATTTTCGTTTAACTCACTGTGTCCAATCGCAAGTGTCCAGCTGTAAAATCTACAAACATAAGGCTTGGTGTTATTTTTTCATATTTAAGCGTTTCTTTTTAGAATGTTCATTTTCTTAATCAAGGAAGACACGTTAGTTCCAACTTTGTTAGTGGTTAGAATTGTGGAAGCTGTATATTTTCTTGGCTATATGGCCGATAACAATTGTTCTATCACATGCCAGTTTTAGAGGGTGCTTTGAGTGCCTGCATGTGAATGTGTGATCAGGTGAGCTTCAGCTCTTTTTCTTCGATGAATAGGTGAGCTTCCGCTCTTAGTTGCCTCATAATGGACTCCACTTTTAATACAAGTTTACTATTCTTAAGAATATATTAAAAGAAGCAGAAAAAGTTGTTCACAAATGAAGTTAACCTGGCATGAAACCTCCTCCTGATGCGGAGTGGAAAAATGAAGTCATTCACATAATATTCAGAATTGTTTCAGTAAGTTGAATTCTGAACAACAAATCCTAGAAGAGGAAATTAAAGCAAAAACCAACCAGCAACATGTACATCACGCTCAAGACCATAAAAGGACAACACCTCCCTTAAAAACAAAAGACAGTGGATATTTTATCCACGGTTTTCTTTTTCAAGTAACAAAAAAACTTGCATCCCGACCACAAGTTTGCAGTTCCTTGTAACCAAAGATGCATGAACTCTCTCTACATCTTCACATCCTGTTTTTCTTCTCCAACCATTGTTGAGTTTGATGTAGATGATTCATTTGCATCATCCGTATCCTTTTTCAATTCAGTTTCGAACTCCTTAGCTGCCTGCAAAATCACCAAGAAGATTGAACTGCGAACTATAATTTTCAAAACGTTTAGTCAACAATAGTTAGCATAAAAATCGAGCCCCCCTCCATTTCAACTCCTTTTAGTTTTGACCTAATCATATGTACAAATCTTAGTTGTCAAGGCGTCTAGGCACCAGCCAATGCCTGACGCCTGGCCTAAAAAGGTGTCGAATATCTACTGAGACTTTTAAACACTTCAAATCTTTAAAAGCACTTCTGTAATCAAGTCATGTCTAGCTAAAATTAGTTGCCATAATCAAGAATTGTAGCTAGTCTGTAAATAAAGATGAGGTTATCATTATTTAACAAACCTTTACTCTGTTACTTGTGTACTGAATATTTGATGACCATGAATTGATAAGTATATGCATCAAAGAGGAGTTTTACAACATAATAATTTAGGAAACGTTTTATCCTTCATGTGTGGACTATCATCTACACAGTTCATATTGTTTCGTTGCAGCACTAACATCAGACTATGTTGAAGTGAGGTCTGCAAATATTTCTCTCATTACTAGACATGCACTAAACAAGAGAAACTGGTGATCTTTTTACCATAAACCTAGGTTTTAACATAGGTAAGAAAGTTGGCATAGGTTCCACAAAATATGTTTTAGAGCAGATAGATATATACAGAAATTCATGGTTTTGTTGAATATGTACTTAACATATGTCTGGAACTTCCGCTCGATGAGTTGATACAGAATATGTAATTAACGTACAACAAACTATCCTTAAAGAACAGAAATTATATAATATAACTGCATATAAAATAAATATATATGGTATAACAGTGTATCATAAAATTACAGGATTTAATTTGAAGGGAAGGTGACTTTTCACCTTACAATGGACTAGGTGTGCTAGCGCCTAGTCCAGCCTAGGTGCATCTAGGTGTCAGGTCTAACACCTATTGCCTAAGTGATGGACTTAGGCGATGGGTGTGGACTCATGCCGAGGTGTGCACTAGACCATGCCTTAACAACTAAGGTACAAACAGATCTCGCTGCTCAATCACCAGTAGCTGTCTTTAATTAACTGGAGAGCAAGGTCTAATTCGTAGAACAACTCCACAAAATGTCAATTTGATTCCTCTCTTACACACCACACGACACACACACACATACACATGTAATTCCGATGAAATTATAGAAAGAGAGACCATAAAGTGCAACAAGTTACATGTAGGAAACATGCAAGAAAACAATGATGAACATTAGCTCGATTTCCAGTCTTCTTTTCCCTTTCTTATTATTGATGAGATGAGCATTCTTCTCAGATGGGACTGTACACTGCTGAGTCAAGTTCATGGGATATTCTCAGTCAGTCGATTCATCTGATAGTAATAGTTCTACTAGTAGAATTCTACTGTAAGTGGTCTACTCAATCAGACTTGAACAGCTCTATATTAACTAGGAGCAACCCAAGGCCGATAGTTCAATCGGAGACCAAGTATAATCTAACCTCTTGCCCAGTAAGAGCCTTAAAGCAAATAACTGAATTTTCTAACCAGTTGGAGCAAACATTCCTATCCATTTGATACCATGAGTCTCCCTTGATTCCCCAAATAATCATGATAGAGTGCCAGATTTAAACTATATATAAAGTTGAATATACACTAGACCATAGTTGTTAGGAGCCATTCCGTATGGTCAACTTCCGGTGCTGCACAATTTGTTAAGCAACCCTCAGCACCAATAAAGCCGATGATCATGAAATGCATCAACTTGCGTACAATGTCAACATAAGTTGTATTTTTCAGGATTTATAGCAATTTCCAGTAAAAAATAAACAAAGAGTTTCTACCTTAACGACTTAATAGATCTGCCAGGGCAGCTTGTATTCACGTGATGCTACTGAGCGAGCAGCTACATGGATGGGCTACGTCACAATAAGATAAAGGCCATAATGCTGCCATTAAGCTGTGATATCCAACCACTATTATGAAACGGAAGCTACAAGCACAAGAAACATCGTTTGGCACCTCGCAGCAGAAACTTGTATCTGTGTGTAATCAGGTTTTCAGGAATATCTCTTTGCAAAATAGACTTCTGATTTAACTAAATCCCAAAATATTACTCAGATTAAGAGAAAATACACCATAGTCATAAAGTTTTATCAGGAATACGAGAGTGTGCATGTAAGAAACACGAGTAAGAATAAAACCCCATTTCTCGACATAAAAAATGCACTTCGGACGGAAAGCAACAAAAACTAGCTAAATTAACAACCAATGGACTCGATTCCAGACTGCCACCAATAATTGGTCGCATAAACCCACCTGCTGGAAGCTCTTGACAGTTTTGCCGATACCCCGGCCGATTTCCGGCAGCTTCTTGGGCCCAAAGACAAGCGCGGCGACGCCTACTATCACGGCGAGCTCGGGTACTCCGAGACCGAACAGGCAGCGGCAATCGAGACCATTCCGACCGTCGTTTCTTCTGCGTAGCGCTAAAGTAGCGCTCTTCTTCCTGAAGGCCTTGCTGCCATTACTGAAGAAGAGGGAGTTGTTGGAAGACAAGGAAGTTGGTGGTGGAATTCTAGAAAGTGAAGCAGATGGAAGTAGGAGAGAGGATGATATCACCATCCTCTTCGTTTCTCTTCTCTCTCCTCTCTCTTCCCCCTCGCTGGTGAGGAATCCTGCAATTCCGCAACATACGAACCGCCACACATTGTTGTTAGCAGTGAACAGTACAGTGGATAGGCGTTACCGGGTCGGGTCCGACCTGGTCTGGGCCCACCTGGTATGGATTTTTGTCGCCATATTGGATATTTAATTGGATGCACGCTAACTTCCCGGACCTACAGAAAATCTTGAACATTGCTACTAGCCAGTACGAGATGAAACAGATAAGATATGGATTGAACCATGTTGACCCAAATATGAGTTTCACACAGCGAAAGAGATCCATATCCAAATTTATTGTTTGACAAAGGAGGAGTCTACTAATTGATAAAGATTCAGTAAATCTCCAAACAACAATGTGACGTGAAAGGGACAAAAGGGATTCTTAGATCTCTTTAAGGTTCTATTCCAAGTGTAGCAGTAGGAGAGGAAGAGTATGGATCCAGGCTCGATGGAACCTATCCAAAATGTATTTTAAAGTTTATACAAAATAAATTCAAATTTTTATTTTATATGAGACTATTATCAAATTCTTCCATACACTAAAAATGTCATAAAATCCACTCTTTTTAAGCACATGGATCCACATTTCTAAGACCGTATATCACTCTGATAAGCTGTTATAATCCAACTTCCCCCGTAGCCAACTTTAGCTGTTGGAATGAACCAAAACAACCAGTGACATACCACACAGGCGTATAAACCCTCTAGAAAATTTTTTACATTCATTCCCAATTCCTTTCTCACATATACTTGAAGTGCTAACAAAAAATATTCCAACTTATGTTAAAAGGGATAATCATCCCCTTTCTAGTTCACGTCATTCTCAATTCTCAAATCCAAGTGACGTCCTTCAGAGCCTGCATCAGATGCTCGATTATGAGATATAAGTGATCACAGGCCAAATAGCAATCAGAAGCCAAGAAAACAGACCAATAAATATCCATGAAACAGGCCAATCAGAATAACAGTGAACCCGCCCTAGGAACACATTTCCCAATATCCATGAAAACATATAGCGCGATTGCGATGAAACCAAGAAACATATCCTATTAAGTGTTAATTACAATGGCCGTCAACAAATAATCCAAGTCTCCTAATGATTTGTCAAAAACTTACCGTCACGGGGATATTCCATAACGAAGAAGCTGATTACATGATATGAGCATACGGAAAAAAACAATCCAACATCAGTTTGGTCGGAAATACTTAACCATCGCCAAAGAACTTCAATTTTACAACACATCAGTAAAAATCCACAACCACCAACAGAAATATATGAAACAAATCATATTTCAATCGAACAAGTAGGATAAGAAACAAAAATCTCTAGACATCGTGTGATTTGACAAGCGATCTATCAAAATCTAAAGAAGAACCTGAAGCGACAATTAGGAACTAACTAAATGTAACCTAATTCTCAGCATGTTCAGCGCACCAAACTGAAGAAAAGCCCAACTTAAAACAACAAGACTTCATCTGAATCATCACCAAATAGTTGCACTTTACGGATTCACGTCATAAAAACCAAAAACATCAGAAATAGACCCATCACTCGATTCAATGCAACAAATACGTCAACATCTAAACGTCACATTTCGATATGCGAACTACCAAATTGAAGCGTAAACATCAAAGCCCAAATCGATTAATAGACCCAACCATTCCGTCTGTTCAGAACCACGAACAGAAACACAAGTTCCAATCCAAATTCCAAAAGGTAATACTAATAACGCCATACCAGACTCCATTGAACCAGCACTTATCGCGAAATAGTTGCCATTTCCGCCCCACATCATAATAATAAAAATAGCCTAAGATCTCGTTTCCATTGCACAATTACCGATAGATAAATGTCAAAAATCCCTCAAAAACAAAATATGTGCAGAGAAAATTGATCAAAATCCAAATTGATCAAAATCCAAACGGAAACGTCAAACCCCGATGACCATTTAAATTTTAACATATCCAAGTGTTCAGAGCCTTGAAACTTGACGATCCGGTCAAAGGAACAGCAAAAATGAGAATTCAGAAGACAAGAACATGGATGAAAGGGGGGCGCCCCTTCAGAACCGGAGCTTGGTGAAGAACCACCTGTTCTTGCCGGACTTGAACCTTTCTTCGAGCCGAGACTTCGCCTCCTTGNCAGAAAGCTGCCTACATTGACAAGTATTTACAAACAGGCGCACGCTTTTTCTCTCTAAAATTTTTTATCATATCCTTGGTATTGTATAAAATTTAGGGGGGGTTTGTTTATTTTCCGTGCTGGACTGAAATTTCACTGGGAAAAGTTCCTTGGTAAAAAGCGGAAGAGTTCAAATTTCACCTCATCCTGAAATGAGGCGACAGCGTTTGACGAACTTGAAAAAATTCACTTGAAAAAATTCACTTAAAAAAATATTATTCATTCAAGACTAAACTCTCTCATCTATCCTCACCACACCACTTTTTAGAAATTTCTTACAAATAATTGCATTTTAAATTTATTTTTTTCCCTACTTATAATCAGGATCTTCTTCGATGCAATGCTCATGAGTTGATTCTATTCATGGCATTCTTTTAATTAAACTCGAACAATGATTCAAGGAACCATACATAACATGACGCTAACTTATCATAGATGAAGGTCGCTAACTTATCATAGATGAAGGTCGGATCACACATTCACATTAGAGCTCGCGATGACTACACTCTCCAAAGCCACAGATAGCAAGTCACCCGATGAGCACGTCCAAAGATTGGAACCATCCATGACCGACTTCCACCAAGAAGTCAACCATCACCTGCAGGAATCCTGGCAGCGAATGGAACAATATTTTCAATGTGTCAACAAGAGGTTCAACGAATTGCAGGAAGCGATCGCTTCCCGTCCCACTGTTGGGCAAGATTCCGATAGTAGAGGACTATTAGGTACATCACCTAATAACCCCACCACAACGGCGACAACAACTTCCATTACAACGGCATCTTCAGCTTCAGCGGCCCCAACCGCAGTCACACCGATGATTCGACGTTCCGCTGACATTCCCTTGCGTCTTACTTTTCCGGAATTCACTCCTACTAATCCCAGATATTGGAATCGGAAATGTGAGCAATACTTTGATGTTAATGACATTGACGAACCCCGCAAGGTAAAGTTAGCCCGACTCCATCTCAACGAAGAAGGGGACACCTGGCTATACAACGAACTCCTCCAAAACCACGACCTCACCTGGGCTCAATTTGTGGATAAGTTATGTGAATGATTTGGCGATCAAGATTCTGATAGTGTGATTGCAGAATTCCACCACCTCAAACAAACAGGAACTGTCGCTGATTATATCAAGCGATTCGAGGACCTAAAAGGCCACGTGCTACATGAGAACGTCAGCCTCTCAGATAAGTACTTCATTTCTTATTTTATGGGTGGACTATCTGACTCAGTTCAGTTCCTCGTTCGAGCTCACGCTCCCCTAACAATTAGGGAGGCCATGGCAAAGGCCAAGTTTCACGAAGCAGCCTTGAAGTCCATTGCCAAGCACCCAAATTTTTGCAGCTCGCCGCAGTCCCAAGTGAATTCCAGAGGAAACAAGCCGCCACGGGAAACCCCTCCTATCAAGAAAGACCCCACTTGCTACCGCTGCAGCTCCCCGTGGTTTCGAGGACACTCTTGCAAACCCCGTTTGGCCAGCGATGCCCATGTCTTGGATGAGGCCAGTTCCGACGATGGCGACGTGGACGTAAACCCAGCACCAAACCACGATGAACAGATTGTGGAACTCTCCATGCACGCCATTAATGGTAGCATAGGTAGCGGAACCTTGAAATTGAGGGGGCACATCCGCCACAAGCCTACCTTAATTCTGTTGGATACAGAGAGTACCGCCACTTTTATTAATTCCAAGATGGTTGATGCTCTTCACTTGGATGTTTTGGACTGTCCAGAGATGACCATTGCCCTAGCCAATGGCACCAAAGTCGTGTGTTCCAAAAGTTGTCCTAACTTGGCTTGGGAGATGTGTGGGAGTCACTTCCGACGTGATTTTCGCATTCTCGATCTAGGTACTTACGACATTGTCCTTGGTACTGACTGGATGAAGGAGGTGAACCCGATAACCTTCGATTTTGTGCAATCCACGCAACCATTGAGAAGAACGGGAAGGAGGTTGTTCTTAAGGGCCATCGTGGTGACTCCAAACAATTGGAGGAGCTAAGCTGCCTGACTGTTGATTGTCCTCCCAAAGGCGTTAACATCCAGCATGTTGAGAAAGTGGCTTGGGTATTTGAGGTGGAAGAAAGTAGCAAGATGGCAGCACTTACAAGGCCGACTTCGATACTTGCGTAGGGCCGGCGCTTCCCATGCAATTCCAGAAGCAGCTATATCAATTGCTCTGCTCCTTTTCTGACATATTTGAAGACCCAAATAAGCTTCCCTCTCCGCATTCTCATGACCATGGGATCACGCTCATTCACGGGACATCCCCAGTAGTTGCACGCCCTTATCGCTACCGCTACCACCAAAAGGGGGAAATAGAAGCTCAAGTGCAACACCTCCTCGATGTTGGGTTTATCCGTCATAGTCGTAGTCCATTCGCATCACCCATTTTACTCATTAAAAAGAATGATGGAAGTTGGTGAATGTGTGTGGATTATCGACAACTCAACTATCGAATGATCAAAGATCGATATCCGATTCCCATCATCGACGACCTTCTTGATGAACTACATGGCGCCAAGGTATTTTTCAAGCTCGACCTCTGGGCAAGGTACCATCAAATTCGTATGAAGGAGGAGGACATCCCTAAGACATCATTCCGGACACACCAAGGCCATTATGAGTTTTGGGTCCTACCCTTCGGTCTCACTAATGCCCTCGCCACCTTTCAATCATTAATGAATCAGGTTTTGGCCTCATTCTTACGTCAATTTGTTCTAGTCTTCTTTGATGACATATTAATCTATAGCAAGGAATTGGTGTTACACATTGAGCATCTTTCAATGGTGTTGGAGTTACTCCGATGTGAACAGTTTTATCTCAAGTTATCCAAATGCAAATTTGGCATGGCTCGAATAGACTACCTTGGTCACGTCATATCGAGCGAAGGAGTTAGTACTGACCCAAAGAAGGTCGAGGAAATGATCAGCTGGCCTACACCAAGAACGGTAAGAGAATTGCAAGGTTTCCTGGGCTTAACTGTTACTATTGCAAGTTCATCCGCAACTATGGTGTGGTGGCGCAACCCCTGACTAAGCTCCTCAAAAAGGATGGTTTTCGCTGGTCTCTGGAAGCGAACGAGGTTTTCGGGCAACTAAAGCACCTTCTATCGACTTCTCCCATCTTGGCATACCCTGACTTTAATGGTGAATTTGTGTTGGAGACAGATGCCTCGGAACAGGGCATCAGAGCGGTCGTGACTCAAAACGGACGTCCAATCGCATACATGAGTGAAACATTAGGCCCTCGTAATGCAGGATTGGCCACCTACGAGAAAGAATTAATGGCAGTCCTATCAGTTGTGACACGGTGGCGGCATTATTTGGAAGGGGCTCATTTTGTGATCGGACCATCATGCATGCTTAAGATTGGTGTAACCAGTATCTACCTGAGGATGTAGAGATCCATCAATATCAATTGCCTACATAGTTAGTGATTAGAAGACTCAACAGGTTCAATGTTATTTTGGGCATAGATTGGCTATATGCACATTATGATAAGATAGATTACAAAAAGAAGTTGATACAGTTGTCAACTCATGAGATGCATCCAGTTGAGTTCTAAGTTTAAAAAGACAGTCGAACCAATAAGATAATGGTGTCTGCACTAAAGGCTAAATGATTGTTTGAAAAAAAGAGTGTTGCATTCTTAGTCAACGTATTGACCAATGAGACTAAACCGGTGAAGTTAGAGGACGTTGCAATTGTGGGTGAGTACCCTGATGTGTTTCTTGAAGAGTTAACGAGTTTGTCTCCAACACCATGAAGTTGAATTCAAGATAGAGTTGTTACTAAGGACAACTCCTATTTCTAAGGCATTATACCATATGACACTAGTAGATTTAGAAAAATTAAAGAAACAACTACAAAATCTCTTAGATAAGGGCTTCATTCAACCCAACGTGTTACTTTGGTGAGCACATGTGTTGTTTGTTAAGAAGATGATGAAATGATATGCTTATACATTGATTGCCGCATGTTGAATCAAGTCACCATAAAGAATAAGTATCCGCATATTAGAGTTGAGAACTTATTCGACAATCTCAAGAAGGCAAAGGTGTTCTCCAAGATTGATATGAGAATAGGCTATCACTAGCCTTTGATAGATGACGAAGATGTTGCTAAAACTACATTTCGAACTAAATATGGACACTATGAATTCATAAAGGTCATGCCTTTTGGGTTGACCAATGCTCTTGTAGCGTTTATAGACCTTACGAACCAGGTTTTTCAAGACTACTTAGATTGATTTGTTATTGTAATTGTAGATGATATTTTGGTGTCTTCAGATAGCGAGGCAGAGCACAGAGATCACCTAAGTAGTGTGATGAGGATTTTGTGCAAACATAAGTTACGTGTCAAGTACTTCAAATGCAAATTTTGGCTAAAGAAGCTAAACTTTCTTGGTCATGTGATCTAGAAAGATGGAGTTTCCATTCCTACTAAGGTATTGGTAGTACATGACTGAAGGATGCCACATAGTTGGGATTGACAAGGTACTATCACAGGCTTATACAAGACTTTTTGAAAATAACTATGCCCATGACTAACCTATTAAGAAAAGGAGTGAAGTTCGATTGGGATGAAGAGTGCGAGAAGAGTCTCCAAACTCTAAAGGATAAACTTACCTCCGCACCTATGTTAATGCTTTCATTTGGTAATTCTAGATTCGTGGTTACACCGATTTATCAGGAATTGGTTATGGGTGTATATTGATGCAACATGATAAAGTTGTGTCTTATTATCTTGACAGTTGTTAAAAACACATGAAAAACATTATTCCACTTATGATTTGGAATTGAGAGTAGTATTATTTGCACTGAAGATATGAAAACACTTTCTTTATGGGGCAATGTTTGAAGTGTTTACAGATCACAAATCTTTGAGGTACATATTCTCCCAAAAAGATCTCAATATGAGGCAAAGAAGATGAACCAAGTATTTAAATGATTATAATTTCAAAATATCATATCATCCAAAAAAAGCGAATGTGGTGGATGATGCTTTGAGCAGACATGTCGAGGCAACAATAGGTAGTATCATGAATCACTCTTTGACATTATTGTTGATGTCATAGCATGACAGTCTCACCTATGTGATGAAAACATAGCAACTATGACTGCCTTGATACAATATCCATTATTATAGGAGCTTATATTGAAGAAAAAAAAGACCCTGATTTGCTAAAAATACAAAAGAAAGTAAGAAGACAGATTTCTTTTAGTATCGAGATGAAGATGGTTCATTATGGTTTCGACAAAGATTGTGGGTCCCTGGAGATGAAAGGGTAAAACATTAGTTGCTTAATGAAGCTCATCAATCCAAATTTTTCATATACCTTAGCAGTACAAAGATGTTTCAAAATGTGAAAAGAAATTATTGGTGGCTTAGAATGAAACGTGAAATTGCAGAATATATGGCAAAATGCTTGGTTTGCCACTAGATTAAATCAGAGCATTAGCAGTTAGAAAGCTTGTTGCAGAGGATAGACATTCCAGTGTAGATGATAGATATTCCAGTATATAAATGAGAGGA
The DNA here is from genome assembly GCA_011799765.1 of Nymphaea thermarum. Classification (NCBI taxonomy): domain Eukaryota; kingdom Viridiplantae; phylum Streptophyta; class Magnoliopsida; order Nymphaeales; family Nymphaeaceae; genus Nymphaea; species Nymphaea thermarum. Next base: position 42,783 of record JAANDH010001299.1, on the reverse strand, counting down.
CATTACAATGGATTTCATGGTAGGTTTGTCTCATATCAAGAGGCAACATGATACCATATGGGTGATTATTGATCGACTTACAAAGTTCGGCTCATTTTCAGCCTATCAGAATCAGTCAATCATTGGAAAGTCTTACAGAGTTGTATATTGGCGAGATAGTAAGATTGCATGGGATACCAAAGTCCATTATTGCATATCAAAATTTATACATTTTATCTCTAGGTTTTAGGGGCAATTACAAAAGACATTAGGTACCAAGCTTAAGTTGAGCATAGCATTCCACCGCCAAACTGACGGAGAATATGAGAGGACCATTTAGACCTTAGAGAACATATTACATGCTTGTATTTTAGATTGGAAGGGAGGATGGGATGAACATGTGAAATTGGCAGAGCTTATATATAATAACAGCTACCACTCTAGCATCGGGGTGGCACTTTCAAAGGCATTGTATGGAAGGCCTTGTAGATCATCAACCTATTGGAGCGAAATGGGTCACGACATTGCAACATGACACCCACCAAACATAACTGATAAGAAAAAAGTTATTGACAACTCAAAGTAGACAGAAGAGTTATGTTGACATTGGACGTAGAGAGTTGACTTTTGAGGTTGGTGATCATGTTTTTTTGAAAATATCACCTACTAAAGACATTCTTGGATTCGGTATTAAGTGAAAGTTGAGTCCAAAGTTCATTGAGCCTTTTGAAATATTAGAGAAGAATGTTGTCGTGGCTTAAAGATTGGTGATATCACCTAAGTTGAGTCATGTTATTCATGTTTCCTATGTATTCATGCTTCAAAAGTATGTGCTGAATCCTACACGTGATTAAATTTCAAGATATTCATGTGCAAGATGATTTGACGATGAAAGAAAAACCTATAAAAATTATAGAGTGAAGAGAGCAAGTACATCGCACAAAGAGAATTCCTCTAGTAAAGGTGGAATGACAATACCATGGGTTGAGGAAGAGCAAATGGGAGCTTGAGGATGATATGCAAAAGATGTATCCACACTTGTTGTCACATTGAGGTATGATCTATACTTCGAGAATGAAATTTTATTTAAAGAGGGTAGGATGTAACAAGTAGTGTTTTGGGGCAGGTTGGGCATGGATCAGGTTCAGACCCGGACCTGAATTCCACATGCATGAAAAGGAAGGCCCGATGCTAGGTCTCTCCCTCTTTGTCACTCTCACTGTTTGGTTTTTGAAGCAGAGGAACAAGAGGCAGAAGAAGGAGCTACAGAAGGAGAGGCAGCCGCAGCAGAGGTGGAGGGTGGTGATGCTGAGGTAAGCCATCCTCCCTACCGATCTTTCTCTATTCTTCTCTCATTCTTGCCCTCAGCTATCTCTCCTGCCAGCCTCCTCTCATGCTTACCATCTCTCACTCTCGACCTCTATCCCGTCTCAAGTTCCCCCCTCGATCGAGCCCACCCTCATGAACACCCCTGGTCTCTAGCACTCTCTCCCTCCTCCGCCTTTAGTCCTTCGTCTCTCTATTGTTGTCGCGCTCTCGTGCGTGTCTCCCTCAATCGAACCATCTCCCTCACAATCAGATGCTCTCTTCTATCATCATACCTCTCTTTTGATCTCTCTCTTGCTTATTCTCATGCGCTTTAGGGCTATTTTGGATTTGACAATTGGAGGGGTGCACCTTTCCCCTCATACCAACAAATAGAGGGTGTCGGTGGCAACGATAACAATAGTCTTGGTCGTTTGAGAATCGGTCGAGTGTTTGGGTGGATGTTGGGACACTACAATAGCTAAGATTCTATAAGAGGGGTGAGTACGGCTAGCAAGCCTAATTTTATTGGACTTTTGCCATAAAAATGTATATAATTTTTTTTTAACATGATAGGTTAATATTTGAAGTGAATAAGGAGCATGATTTGATAATGTGAGGAAGATTTAGGATTGCTTTAATGAACTCATGATTCATTCTATCGTTGATATGAATATTTCGTTGCTTGTGGGAATCTTGGGTCGCACGTGAAATTGTGATTTGAAGGGATGATGAAACGTGTAAATTATCAGGGTTCGGGCATACACTAGGGTGCTATAATAATGCTTCTTTTGTGGGTATTCGATTAATTTTAAACCCTTACTAGTGAACTAGAATTGTCGTCATCGAATTGACAAATTGAGAAACATGATTGCTACGATGATGCCTCAACTAAGAAAGCAAGTTGAGAACATCCCACCGATAGGTTGAATCGAGGTGTTGGATTTAAATCAATCGGTCATAGTCTCAAAAAGATGAGAAAAATTTATTAAAGGGCTTTATGGGTTGATTCTACCTTTCGACACCCTCTTGAAATGATGACCGACGCCTCAATAGTCATATTTCTTACCTAGATAGATTTTAGAGTGAAATGAATGAAAAACTTATTGCTTTGACTTTATGCAGGTGCACAGGGCAAGTCAAGTGGACCTTGAGCGACAGGATTCAAAGCACGATTTGAGAGTGGTATTCCAGGCAAATCCCTTCCCGGGGCCAAATATGAAGTGTTCTTTTTAGGATCGTTGGATCCTATGCTTGTGTTTTGTTGAATGAGATGTTATATAACATGTTTATTACCACATAAATGTATGTATGTGAATGAATGATTAAGAGATTGGTTGATTGTTTTTAAATTATTACGTGATGACATGCATGTTAGAAATTATAATTTCTTAAGACAGATTAAGAGGGGTATCGAGTCGAGTATTTTTCAATCCCAATTGTACATTAGTGAGCATCCTAGCATGATATTTGTATAGGACAGCTACGAGCCAATCATGGGTGGGGACTACTCTCTGTGGTTCGGCTAAGTTTCTGTATGATGTGACTGTTATGTTTTGACTAATGTGAATGATATGAGATTGTCGTTCGCATTGCCGTTGGGTGATGTTTCAATTGAATGAACTTGAAGGGTAGAAGTACCTATAAAGTATAGTGGTTCGCTAAGAGTATTGATTGAATATGTAACCACCTTATGGAGGCATTTTGAGGTATGGGTGCACCCATGAAGTGAACCAACCTCGTGTGCTAGCTGTTCTTGTTATGAATATGCCCTCATAATGATAAATTAGTAAAAAATAATTGATGGAGACCAGTGGGTTAGGGCAATGTGTTTGGGATATGTCCCGCCCTCACCGCTGGTCTTGCCTACTCGAAGCAGAGGCGGTGCAAAGCCTAGGATATTGCAACATGTGATGGGAGTGTTAGACTTCTTCCCAACTTGGGTGTCCCAAAGAAGGTTGAGCAATTCTCCTTGAAATTCACACATTTTTAGATGATTGCGCTATCGCTGCAGCATGAACGAAACTATTATTTTGGGTTCACCACGGGAGTTGTCTCTCGATTGTAGGTCACCTGTGATGTGAACAAAATCGAATGTAAATGAAGTTAATCTACATGAAGTGAATGTATTTCAATTGAATATGATGTGTGGATTGTGGAATTGAAAGGTCTCTACATATTATGAAAAATGTGAGAGATTACCATTTCAAGTTATGTGATTGTATTTATCTATGATAATATTATAGTGATTATGTTATTTATATGTTAGACTTCAAATTTGAGCACTTATCTTAGAAGGTTAAGGATTTGTCTGATATTATGAAGTCTGAGACTTCCTTTATTTATCTTTTTCAGGTTTTGGTGGACTTCGGCCAGTAGGTTGATCATATGGCTCCACTCACATCTTACTAGAAACATTTTGTGTTCATAGTCAAGCCAGTGCACCACGTTTCGCTCTCATTGATTTTTTTTTGTTAGATATCGATGTTGTGGTTCTGGTGGCATTTTTGTCATGTGTGTCATTGATAAATGTGAAGTCATTTTGTATGGACTGATTTTGTTACATAATAGAAGATTTCCCCATTGTCATTTTGATATGCATAGCTCCATTTCAATTGTTATGTCGTCGCACCTTGACATGTTTGAAAAAAAAAGTTTAGGTGTTAACAAGGTCAGGGTGTGACCCATCCAAAACATAAAAATGAGGAGGATCATGAGATGGGGCACAATTTTTCATCGTGTCTTATTCCAATGGGATCAAGAGAAGGACATGGGTCAGACTTGGGAGAACAAGTTCCGTGACATATTTCCATTTGTTAGGTCTTGGGGATAAGACCAGTCTCGAGGGTAGAACCTGATGCAGACATCAGTAAGGTCCCAGGCCCTTCTAGACCCTAAGCTCACATGCTGCAAACATGTAGGCCCAATCCACATCAAGAGGTTGACAGCACCACGCGTCAGACTCACAGGTCCAGAGTGATTTACCGATAGAGCTTGGCTAAACCCGAGTGGCACACCTACCTTGGCACAACACGAAACCAGTTCGACCCAACCCACTTGGACGCAGTCCATGTCACCAGCACACACACCATGAGCGCACCCAGTTGGGACACCATCTCAGCTACACCCGCTAGACACATGCTTACCTTGAGCCCACACAACCTCAATCCATGTATCAACCAAGAGGACTGTCATCTTAGCAAGCCGGATGCTACTTGGATGCCAACCGTGCACCACATCCACCAGCACGCACAAGAAAAGCTGCTGGTTCAAGAAAGGAAACCGAAGAACTTTCTAGCCGCCCAGCCTAGCTCGACCAATGGGAGAGCTTGTTTTTGAACTCTTTCAAATTTTATAGGATGTGCAGCCTCTAAACCCTTTTGATCTCATGCTTTCAATCATGTAACGAATTCTGGAGAGAGAAATAGAGTTAGCAGCTTTTCTTTTTCGTAGCATAGTTCATCTTCTTCTTCCTTGCTTCTCTTGGCTCCACCATGTGAAGTTTTCTTTTGAGGCAAGGCGACGACCAAACCGCCAGATCAAAATCTCCATTGACCCTAATGCCCTGCTAGGATACGCCTTGAAGACCTCTGCTGCCGACCAGATCTCCCTCTAGGTACTCTCGTTTCTTACATCTCTGTCTGTTGATCCCAAACAGCGACACTGTCCCCGATGCCACTCCAACGTCCTTGGAGAACAACTATGTCTTAGCAGCTGCGCAGCTTTCCCATGTGGGAGGCGATCTTGCACATCTCCCTCGGCAACTCCACCCCAGACACAAGTTCTCCCTAGGCGTGCTAGATCTAGGTTGATCCACATGAGATTGATAGATCTAGCCGATCAAGACCTTGCTACTCCCCTGATTGTCACCGGCCACGCCTGCCAAGCCCGTCTATGGTCCGTGATCATGCAAACCTCTTGAGCGGCAGAAGCACCCAAAGTAGACCAGTTTGACATCTTGGCCTCAGGACCCGCCTGTCGCTCTAGAGTACACGACTACCAAGCCCGGCCATGGCACCCTCTGAGCCAAGCAGAGACGGTTCTCTCTAGTCCTCTTCTCTATCTGTCTCTTCCTCTCATTGGTTTGCATGTGCACTGTACTGTCCACATACACAAACTGTGAGAGCTAATCTTGTATGTGAGGCATATTGAGGTTGGGATACTTGTACTTGGGTATTCTTGCTATGGGTCGGACGTGTGTTGTAGTCTTAGGCCAGCAGGAGTAAAGCACGTGCAAGAGATCTAGGGCTGTGAGGCAACTCGCAACACCCAGGCCCTGATGTGTGGAATTATGGGAAGGCCTTTAACAGTGGATTGTTAACCTTTCACTCATTGAAAAGGACTCGAGCTTCTCCAGTTGCAGGCCCTCGCCCCCGACGGCCTACACTCAGTAGAATGCATGGCTCAATTGAATGAAATGAATCCTCAGGTGATGCCAGCAAAGAACTTGAGGGAATCCGATAAATGCCCTTAAGTTCGAGCATTTGTGTGTTGACATGGCAAATGCAAATGGGCGATTCAAAAAATGCCCTTGATTTATTTCTATAATAAAAAGTGTGTTGTAACTATTGCCTTGGCTTATTTTCACACATGCTCCCTTATTTCAAAAAATCCGCTTGTTTTTCTATTTATACCGATGTATATTACGTGCAGCCGCTCTATATTTCACTCTCTTGTAATGGCAACATTAAAGTGTTGAGATCCCTCCCCTTGAAGCATCTAACGTCCAGGGCTTTTATATAATATACTCCACAACCTACGGTAGATGACATTTTTGTAAAAAGAAAACAAAAAGGCAAACCATGTAAAGTCTATTTGATAGAAATTTATTGGCCTCGTGCATGAAAACAAGTAGTACATTGCTTGTTAAATGTTGCAAGAAAAGCATTTGAATGATAACAATAGTGGAGATTATACAAGCAGATGTTCATCCAACAAAAGAAACAACAGCTTATTACATTTACATATTATTGCATTTGTATTTTCTATGTCATATTGTACTCGAGCACTACTTGCAAACAATGCTATCATTATTTCAGTGTCAAGTATGTGTAAATTTTTAAATGCTATCATATTAGTTCAAATAATTTTTCTTATGCTATTTCCATTTAGCAAACCCTCTCTATAACCCTTAAAGATTTTTTATAATTTTTAATACATGATTAAATTTTCCTCATTAGAGAGTTATAATTCAGCCCCCTCAAAGCACATGAGCCCATACATGTGAAACTGTAGGTTTGAATGTTGACTCAGCTCTTATACCCATTGTAACAATCCAACATACTCATACATCAGGCTTAAGCTCCTAGTTTTTATATCTCAACCTACCTTCTAGAGCTGCAGAAAGATAGAAACCAAGACAATCAATCACTTAACTAATCCCCTTATAAACTTTGAAGATTTTCTATAATCTTTGATAAGGGACTAACTTGCCATAGTGATGTGTTAAAATGCACACTCCCAAGGCATTTATTTGTGTGTGACACTAGGTCATCGCGTTAAATCAGTTTTCACACCAACTGTAACAGCTCAACGGACTTCACATGGGGCTTAGGCTTCCAATTTGGCATATCTTAGCCCCTTAGCAGCTTTAGGAAAAAATATCAAGGAACAAGGACAACTAATTACTAAAACAATCCCTTTCACTGGTACTAAACCAATCCCTATGTTGTAAGCCCTTGAAATTCTAATAAACTTTGACTACTTGATTTTTTACAATGGAGTTACATACTATCAACAGCAAGTCACCTACATAATATATACTATGCCAATGTTGCTTTTTTGTGTCCATATTAAGCTTGGTGTTCCATAGTGCGGCATTTTAATTCATACTGACTGACATTGTCTTCTTTAGTGAAAATTGCATGACAGTTTAGCCTTTTCACCAACACGAATAGGCAGTGTCACTGTTGACAAATGTCACGATTGTGGTGTGTGTCATCGATACTTGATCATGAATCTTTTTGCCCATCTTCCATGAAGTTATCCCACAACATTTTTTATGTTTTTTTTGCACCAGGTGTCACTTCATTGCTACTTGCATACGTTGCAATTAAATTACTAGCAGCTAGGCCATCAATACTTTTCATTCATGCCATAACTTGTACTAGTAAAAAATTTATTGATGTTTCCTCCCTTCTTGCTGATGTTCTTTTTAGACTAGTGTGAGTAGAACTACAGTAGTGATATGAAGATCATATTGGTGAACAAGGAATAGATGAAATTGTTCCAATAGATGCGTGCATACATAAATAGGTCGATGATGAGTTCCATGAATGTGAAGATTATGATGATGTGCACGAAGCATGAGAAAGTGTTCAAATGGATGTGCACATGCATGAATAAGGCACTAATGAGTCTGATGCACATGAGGATCATAATGATGTGCATGGAATAGAGGAAGTTGTTCTAATAAATGTGCATATGCACAAACAAGGCAATAGTTCCCAATGTGAACAAACACTTTTTTGCTCTTATTTACCTGCAAATTGAGGTCATATCAGCATTCATGCAACAACCAGAGAGTCAGCTTATGCTGCTGGTAATACGTTGATGCAAACATAATAATCAGCATGATGAATTTTCACACCATCTGACCTAACGCACCGCTTCAGCCATGACGTTGGTGGGAATTGAACACCTAACATTAGCTAAGCTATTGAATTATTTCAAACATAGGAGATGCTATACTCACTAGATTAACAACTATTTTGCATACATTGCATCTAACTCACACAACTTTTATTCCATTTACGATGGCAAGTTATGATATTTTTGTTACAAAAAAATTAACCTTTGTGGTCCTTCACTCCATCGGCCAATATATCCTCAAGATGCCGACACTAAATGATAAAGCCCTTATAAAATCTTCCACGACAAATTGGTTGATGAGAAAATAAACTCCAAGTTAATCACCTCGTATGTCAAGAAGGATTTGAAAACAAATTTATGTCAAATATTTTCAAAAATGTTTAAACGCTTAAGTGCTATAATGTCAATTGACGTAGTTTGTCCTTTTTGGTACAAATAAAAGCCAAGTATAGATTAGCTTGAGATCTACCACACTACATACTCATATCAGTTGGAGTCAGTCGGTTATAATTAACTTCATAATCAAAGCTAAACACTCAAATTTTGGGTCAAGCACACAAGTATGCATGTACCTCAAAAGGGACAGTTTTATGAATCCCAAGTACGTGTGAAAAAACAAGAAGTCATATTAAAGACATGCTTTGCCCACTCTTTCCCGCGTCCATTAGCACTCCTGTCCAGAGAAAATAAAAGAGAAAAAAGGTGTTGCAGAATCTGTAACAAGAAATACAAACAAGCTTCTATTGCATGTGGGGATACAAAGCTACAGCAACACTAGTTCATTTCATTTCATTGGAACACTTGGTCCTTTTATTGTTCAAAAGCAGTATTATAACATATATGTGCAAAGATAATTTATACTGATCCAGGCAGTACTATCCATGACAGTAAAGTACTTGGCAAAGCTTCCTTTCATTAATATTAAAAACTCAAAACTCCTAGAGGAAACAAGCCTGTCCCTTTTTTTTTAAAAAAAAAAAAAAACTCAATCCTACCTCCCCTTTCTGTTGTAGCCACGATCACCATGCCATGGTTAGAAGAAATGAAGCACTGAAGAGCTAATGACAACAGCCAATAATGCATCTAACGTTGTTTCTTCTTCTTACTTTTTTTAACCTTCCGATTCTCAGAACGATTGGACTCTTTTGCAGCTTTCTTTCTCAGTTTAGACAGATCTATATCATCTTTATCCTGGGGCACATTCAGCCAGGAAGGCTTATCAGGTCCAAATATGTGGCGTTCCCACTCCTTGTTTAGCCTTGAATCTGGAGATACTGATTTCTCATTAGATGGTACAGATGGAAGATAGGGGCCAAGTTCATCCATTCTTGAACCCACTGAACCTCTTCCCCGCTTGGCCCTGTCACTCGCATGTTTTTTCAGTCAGAACGAAGTACAATCATAAAATAATTAGTAAGTAGATGTTTGCTGCTGAATAATAATAACCTTGATCTCAAGAAGTCCTCCAACTCCTCATCTTTCAGAGCACCATCATGCTCTGGTGAAAAGCCACTGCTACAAACCAGTGAATTTAAAACGCAGGGATCATCGGTATTGTTGACAAGCCTCTTCCTGTCAGTCCTTGATGAAGTGCTGCAACAATCAGCAGAGTGATATTTCTGGTGACCGTGGTCAGGGGATCTGTGGCGGCCACTTGTACCATCTGATCCTTTTAACTGGCCATTTAATTCCAATTCTTTCTCCCTGATCCTCCACATTTCATTCACTTCAGTAACGCGGTTTGCTACCAAACAATAAAATCCATTCAAACATAAATACAGGGTTGCAAAAACAAAAAAACCAATTCACACATTCCTACTCCCAAGAGCTCCTATAATAAGAAAAGGTTCATTTTTCAGAAACCTGTACCAACTAGTAACTAAAGAATTCCGAATTATCAAAATAATTTGCTTCACCAATTTCCTGCTTTGCCCATGAGACAGAACTGAAACATGAAAAAGAGGAAAAGAACATGGAATACAAATGATCAAAATAACTTGCTTCATCTGTTTCGTACTTCACTGACGAGACATAACTAAACCATCAGAAAGAGAGAAAGAACATGGATGCAGCAAGAAAAAAGGTAAAACTTAACACTTCCTCCACATTTATAAGCCCAAAATATAGCTCCAAATACTTCATGTTTTTCTAGCCAAAAGTAACTGCAATGGAAAATGACCTGCTAGCTCATGAACCTTGTGTCATGAAATGGAGAAATGAAGCAGTGGCAGTTCTCCCATTCCTCAGTTCCCTAGATTAAAAATGGGTAGAGAAGAAACCAGGATTACCAGAACTCTCATTTTCAGTTACTGTTATCAACTTCAGCTCCATCAAAAATCTTGAAAAGAATTTGCCTCTCACTAATTTTATGCATTTTCTATGATATCAGATCTCAGTCCAAGGACCTTGTTGAAAATTAGTATCACACTTAATTTCCCAATACCCAAATTTTAGTGAATGACGAAGTGACCAGAACTGGTCAACTTTTAATAGGATCCTTAGTGCATGAAAATGAACACCCAGAACCTTTCAACTGCCTCTAGCAAAACCTACAGGCAGATGGCTCAAGCGAGCAGCACGAGTTTACAAGGCACATCGAGGTTGTTCAACTCATCCATGAGCTTAGCCATGTCAATTTATCAAGCTTTAACTATTTTTGTGGGGAGAAGCACTAGCCAAAGGTTTATCACTTTACAACAAAGTCATTGCTAAATCACATATTTGATTTTGATTATGTTAATCTTGCTTGCTCTATCATGGCAACTAATTGACGTTCAGTAAACAAAATTATGAAAGAAGTTTTTTCATGAGTTAACACACTGTCACAGTAATGATGCACAGTAATCTGAATTTATATTCTAAAACTGTCACATGGGTGTGGTATGAAGGTGCTGGTGCAGGATGTGGCAAGTTTCAATAAAAAAATTGTGTGCGGGTGTGGCAAGATCAAATATATATATATATATATATATATATGTTATGTTACATAAGTAATAATATTTGTCTATATTTTTAAACTTCTTTTTATCAAGGTTACCTTAATCTCATACAAAATTCAAAATTTTATTAAATAAAATAAGGGGGAAAGAGAGAAGAGGGAAAAAAGAAGAGGGAAAGATAGGAGAAGGAAAAAAAATGAAAAACTTATCATATTTTGTCGTGTGCCGCATCGAGCCGCACCCACACCAGTGTGGGTGTGCCACCATAGTTGGTGCACTTATGTCACATAGGTACGGGTACGGGTGCTGGTAGTTGGTGCACCCATGTGACTTAGGTCTAAAATACACAGACAATCCAAGTGGGCTTATCATCAACAAAAAAAAGTTAAAATGGAGGCCTGCCAGGACCAAGCAAATTTGTGATATCAAGCAGTGTCATAACTGTCGTTAAGTGTGCACGCTTCGAGGCGTGAACATGCACATCAGACCGCCTTACTAATGAAAACACATCAAAGCATCTCTATGAAGCGTAAATTAACTTGATGCGTGCAAGGCGTCTGAAGCACACTATTCAGGTACCTTGCGGTCAGCTCAAAATGCTTATAAAATATGAGTTTTAAGGTCAGTTTTTTTTAAGGCATTGTTTTTCTAAGCCCTCTCGCTGGTAACTGGAAGGGTTTTTTCTTTCCTTTTTGTCCTTCCTTTATGAAAAATGGAGTGTGAATATGGTTTGTTTGCATGCCTGTGAAACCAATATACAAATGTTGTTGATAATTCTGGATAGCTTTGATTCTTTTATTCATTTCTCTAGCTATGCGCTATAGTAGGCATTTAGTTTCTTAATTTTCTTCTAATTTTTTTGTTCCAAACCATTCATCGGAAGTTTTTTTTGATACTTCATACTTCATTTCTGTTCAACAGATTCAAGCCAGCTTTTATAGCACTGCTTCAAAATGATTTTGATTGGCAAGTCCTAAAATATGATTTTGATGGACCAAGCTGCAATTTATTTATTTATTTTCTTTTTTTACTGGAGCTAAGAAGTTCATGCTGATGGTTATAAGTTTTGAGCAGCCAAAAATGTTCAAGTTGTTGTCATTTTTCAATATCATTTTCTAATTGATAACATGAGCAAATAAGTTCCCTCACATTGTCTTTTACTTACATTGTTATTATTTTAATGTTGTTCTTAATTTTAACATTATTTTATGGATATTATATATTTACTATTTAGTGATTTTGGTCCTGACGCTTACGCTTCGCTTCTCCTTGGAGCACTGCGCCTCACCACACAGGCATAACGCTTCACTTCGCTTCATCGCATTTAACAACATTGAAATCAAGTCTTTAAATTGAAACCAACAAGAGAAAGCAATTATAAATTTTAGAGTGAGCATTGACAAAATTTTGAGGTATCAAGATTCAACTGTTACCATTCAACTTTGAAAAAATTCAATAACATGCTAAGGTTTTCTCAAGCTGTACCTAATATGATCCCAATCCACCCATTATGCAAAAAAGGAAAACGTGATGTGACCGTATAAAGGGATTTTCACATTCACCTTGCTGCACTCCAAAAACAGTTGCAGAGAGAAAGCGTGAATTCAGTCTATTCCTTTGTTGGGGCCGTTGCAAGTAAATGTGCACTCCTTCCTTGTCAGCCTGCTGACGCAATGTTGTTGCCTCTTGTATCAGCATTGATGCAAGGTGCTTCTCCATCTCTGGGTCCATTGAACTGGGCATGCCTAGTTTATTCACATGACGCTTGGAGGCAAAACTTGACTATGTTTGGCATGTAAAAGATAATGCAATAACAGGTCAGGAGATGAGCCAAAAAAACTAGTCATATAAGAATAGGGACGCAAACAGATCCTAAGACAGCAAATGGAGATGTACAACAGTACAAGTCAAACAAAATATATATCCAAAATCATTATCTTGCAGCAAGAGACATTTGCAGTGTTACAAGGGGGCAAACAAAATCATTAATAATTTGACCAAAATATATCCAAAAGTAAGCCCAAATATGAAGATGGATTTTCTGCAATCTGATTGGAAAATATCATGACATGTTCCATTCTTGAGGACAGTACATAAGTATGAAATCATTTGAAGGAAAGTACAGGTGTAAATCATAAGTTTTGGAGCTTAGGATTTTCAAGTTTATGGTTTAGAATTTAGATTCTAGCATCTATCATTTAGGCATTGCAGGTCGGTTTAAGGCCTTAAGTTTTCGCACAGGGCAAAAACTGAGGGTTTTAAGATGTAGCACCAGGATGGCCCTGACGACCTTGGCCTCCAGGATCAACTTCACCTTGTCCATAGGAGCATTTGTGGCACTAGTTCTGCTGGAATTTTCTTTTGATGGCATGGACTCCTATAACAATTTTTACGCTTCTGCGATCTGAGATGGTGGTCTAACCTTGAAGAATTCAAGAACTGAATGCAGACTTGGAATGCAAGTTAAGGAAAAAAGTATAAAAGAGAGAGAGAGGGAGGGAGGGAGAAATTCTTATTCAGCTAGGGTTCTTACAATTTCCTACCACTTAATATATGTGGTTCACTCAACACCATTGACATGTTGACAACCTACAGTTCCCAAAGCCAAACTAAACCCTGCTTAAGATCGTATCACACCATTACTTGCACTCAACCATATATAGAGGACCCACATTGGTAGGGCCATGGGGCAGGTCTCCTACCACAGGCTCACGCCCGAGGGCGAAGATCTGCTGGATGTTTCCGAGTTTCCATGGTGGTCGGCTTCCCGAAGCTGGACGAGATCTTCGGGGAGGTTTCAGTTCAGAAGGCGGAGGTCCAGGCTGAGGGTCCCAGCTTGGGGAGGTTCTTTAAGAGGAGGAGCTGCTTTCTGTCTGCCTTCAGGGCGTCCTGCAGGAAGGTGGTGAAGAGGTTGGTGGAAGGCAGAGCCCATTTTGGGGAGCTGTTTCCTGGGAACTATATGTTCATGCAGGTGACAGCTGGGGCTCCTTCCATGGGGTACTGCTTGGACAAGCAACTCATGGCCCAGCAATGCTCCAAGTATCTGCCTTCTAAAGTAGCTGCTTGAATCTTCTTGGGTTTCTTTGTTCAGTGACCGCTTTCATTTTCTTTGCTCTTTCTTCTTTGGTTTCCCTTCGGCTTCTTGCGAGTTCGTTTCTGCTACTGTCATGGCCGCCGTACGGCACAAATCTCATCGTTTTCCGAGTACAGAAACCCTTTTTCTTTTTTATTTATTGAGTTCTACATTTTCTTTTCTTTTTCTTTTCTGGCATGTAAAGAACATGAATACCAAAAAAACTTCTGCGGAAAGTGATTTTCTTTGTGTTAATTTCATGTGATTCTTTTCCCTCCGTTTTTGGTTATTTGGTTGGTGGTGAATCACGGGTTCATCATCATCAAGAGTGAGTGTGACAGCTACAACGGACGACAGAGGTTAACGTGTTTCAGGGAGACCACCTGCATGCACCAAGCCACTTTCCTTTTCCTGTAATGCAAATACAGAGGCACCTTACATCATATATATCTAATAAGGGGTACAACCAATGGGTGAGCTAGGATGCGGGCTGTTGCCTGTTGCCCACACATACACAGATAATTTATTTTATTTATAAATTAGTGGTTCTATAAATTTATTTTATTACATAGTGGTGCCACTTAAATTTAAAATTTCTTATATTAGAAGCCACTTAGCGAAAAAAGATTCTCGCTTCACCACTGGATATTATTTGGATATCATAATTATAACAGACTTTGTTTATGTTGCATACAGGGGCGCAACCAGGAATTTTTCTTGAGGGAGCCAAATTATAGTTTCAAAAATTTGACGGGGGACGAAGTATAATTTTTCAAAAATTTTATAAGATAAATGAACTTTTTTAAAATTTACATATATTTTTTTTCAATTTTTTTTAGGGGATGTCAAGATCAATGCCGGCCCTCCCTTGGCTCTACCCCTGGTTGCACGTCTATTATCTCTGTTTTTTTCCTTTCTATCAATTTTATCAATAGCTGGCTCTGCATACCCTTATACTTTGATGGATTCTTTTCCTTCAAATGAGAAGCTATGACTTTAGCAGAAAAGTATTGGGCTCATACAATTAAAATCCTCAAGTGTATATGAATGTAAAAATCAGATTCAAATTGAACTTAGATTGTGCAATTAGATTTCAGATTCAGATATGACTTTTCTTTTTTCACATTTGAATCTCAAAGTTCTTTTGACATGCACCTAATATTAGAAGTAGACTCGTGTATAAAATAACAAGCTTTGCTCATATGAGTAAACAATAACTATACAAAAAATAGTTCATAATCATAAGTGAAAGAGGAGGTGAAAAATTACATGCCCAAGCAAAAGGAAAGGAGAATAAAGGCAGTATGTATGCCCTGACGACAATTTATCTACCAAGAACCATGCCTACAAAGAGATGACCACCACAACAGAAAGTAATATTTTCACGATTCTAAGTCAGATCAACAACAAAGGTGATCAGGCTCCTTCAACTGCAAAAGCACATGAAAGTAGCCTTTATGTTCCAAATGATCATGGTGATGTTTTCCCCTATCCATAGAGTTCACAAAGCAATAGCCATTAAATCAATCCACCTTCCTGAAAAGCCTCTAGTTTATCCATGCTTAAACCTCTCCCACCTGGCTAGGTATTTGAACCACCTGGCTAGGTATTTGGACTTACGAACTTAAAGTTTGGTCATCCTGAGAAAAAAAAAAAAAAAAAAAAAAAAACTCGCCTGACAGCAAGAGACCATCAATCGAAATTATCATGTTTACCCACCTAAAGGCAGCTATAACCATTACAATAGTTCAAGACATGGGTGATGGCAGTGGCTACAACAAGGTCAAACCTGTACAATGTGCAACTGACACTGCCCTTTATTTCCATGTTTGGACTTGGTCAACTTTGACCAAGTTCAATGTACCTTTTTTGTAACCCTTTTAAACTAAATCACATGGGTGATTTAAAATGCACCCAGCACCCATGTCGACGCGACACAGGTGCAGATGCAGACACGGTGCGGCTCCAACACACACCCAAGCCGCACTTGATTTTTTCCTTTTTTTCAATTTTTTCTCAGCCTTTTTTCTCCTTTTCCCCTTCCTTTTTCGTTTCCCTCCTATTTTTCCCTCCTCTCTTTTGTTTTTTTTGCAAAGTTTCAGCTTTGCCCTTCTCTTTTTAAAAAGCAGACAGTCAAAGGTGCAGCAGTCGTCCTTTTTAAAGGACAACCAGTCTGCTGTCCTTTAAAAGGACGACTAGACTATGTATATTTAAAAGAAAAATTTTATTTTATTTCCTCTCTTTCTTTCTTTTTCAAGCTTCCAACTTTTCTCTTTAAAAAGGAAGGCAGCAAAGGAACAACCAGTTTGCTGTCCTTCGACCAGACTGCTTAAACAAAAAAATAAAAAACTTTATTTTATTACTTATAATTTTAAAAATTAACTGCCCTTACAATGCCTGTCCTTCAAAAAAGGCAGCCAGACTGATTATATTATAAAAGACCATTATTTTATTCAATTTAAAATTTTAAAAATAAATTACATTTCTATTTTCATGCACCCAATACTTTCATTCAATTTAAAATGCACCCAATTCCATTTGGCACTTGCTCATATTTGCAGTGTATTTGACTGTTTTTCAGTTCTTTTTTGTGATGTTCAGGATTTGATGATTATTTTCTGAAATGTGGAATTGTTTGATCGTTGTTTTCATGGTATAATTATAAACTATACATGCTTGAGTTTGACTGTTTCAGTGTTAATGTTTTCCACCTAGATCAGTTTTTTGTTTTGCTGCAATGATGGTTATACTGTTGTCTAACGTTTACTTGCTTAGCATGTATATATGACTAATTTCTGCTAGCTTTTGCTGTTTTTATAGTGTCCATAATTTGGTCTGTTTTGCTGCAGTGACTGCTAGCACCAAATGTTTGAAGTGTATTGTAAACATTTACTCATTTACCATTTACTGATTTAGATTTTAGTATTTTATTTAGCACCGAATGTAGATAATGTAAATTTGTAAACTTTTTTGTTTATATTTTATTGACAATTTTGTTATGTGTGTGTGTGTGTGTGTGTATATATATATATTTATATTATAGTAATAATAATAATAATAAATTACCCTCATTGCACCTAAATTTTTTGGAATGTGCCGCTCCGGCACCCGCACCCCGCAGCTATATGACATAGCTTTTCAAAGATATTAGCATTCTTTCAATTTGATCAAGTGTGTTATCCTTCTCTCTTAAACCTTTTACTTATGAAGACTGAAAGCAAGCTGATTGAAACTGCTCTGTGTGCCCAGTACATGTGCCTTGGATTTTCAGACAGGAAACAATACCACACACATGATCTGCATAGATGCTTGGTAGAAAGTAGAAACAAGCTTCTGACTACATGACTTTGAGGTAAGGAAATTGAGGACATAAGACATTAAAAGGGTCACATCCTTAGCTGTCAAGATCTTGACTAGTCCAACTAGTTGGTTGAATCAGTAATCTACCGACCTGTGCCTCAAAACAGCATTGGTCATACTAGTTAATTAGTCAACCACTCAACCTAGTGGTTACTCAGTCAATTAATTCCTGAACTATAAATACAAATGTATATCTTATTTATAGTCCATCGATTTGAGCTGATTAGAGCCAACCTATGTCACATACGTGCAGGTACAGCCGACACAACTTTTTCAAAAACTTAGGTGAATGGACAAAATGTGTGTGTGTGTGTGTGTGTGTGTGTGTGTGTGTCTGTGCACCAGCGAGCGCGTGCATGTGTACATATAGATGGGAAACGTGATTCCATCCCAGGCATAACATTCCACAGCTACCAACATCAGATGGCCTCCTTTTAGTAAAAAAAAAAAAGAAAAAGGAAAAGGGGAAAGAGGGAAAGAATGCAGACCGCTGTTGTGGGGTTTTGGCAGGTCGGAACTACCTTTAACAGATCAAGACAGCCAGCGTAGGACATCCTTCTTGCAGATGCTCATGCATGAGTGAGGGAGCACCTCTGTCGTGAATGGAGACAAAGGGTTTTCCTGCTGCTCGGGAAGTGAGGGAGCCAGCAATGGAGGAAGGAGGACGGCGGTGGTGGCCAGACAATGTCTCACAGGACCCGATGGCCCACAAAGGGGTTAAATAAGGACACAAGGTCTAGATCAGAGAGCTCAAATTTGGAAAATTGCATATAATATATATATATATATATATATATATATATATATATATATATATATATATATATATATATATATATATATATATATATATATATATATCACGGAGTTTTAAATGGCGAGGCTTTTCTCAGGTATAATACGGTGAGTTTGTAAAAAACGAGAAAAATAAGATAAATTTTTTAAAAACGAAAATGGAGGAAGAATAAAATAAGTGATAAAGCAATAACACAAACATCAAAAGATAAGTAGATTTGCAACAAATAAAAAATAGAAAATGAAAAAAAAAACTTGCCTCACATAATGCAAGTTGTATATGTGACATTTTATCAGAGTGCATTAAGTGGGAAATTTAGTTGAACTTGTTTTCTGTTACTGCTGATAACTGTTCAGCAAATGATAGTGGAATAAGTTTACTAAGAAGGACCATAGAAAGAAAAAAAAAAAATTCATTTCCATTGAGAGGGGAATACTTTCACATTCGTTGTAGTGCACATATTATAAATCTCATGGTTAAAAATGGTATGAATGATATGGTTGATACAATTTTAAAAATTCGTGACAGTGTCAAATATGTAAGGGGATCACCAAAACGACTACATGCTTTCAAGCAATGTGTAAAGGCAATGGGTTTGGATGAGAAAAAAAAACTTAAACTATGATGTTCCTATTCGATGAAATTCTACATTTATAATGTTGAGAGATGCATTGTTATTCAAATATGTCTTTCAACATTTGACATTGTGTGATCCTAATGATGCATCTTTGCCTTTTGAGGATGAGTGGTCTCATGCATTTGATTTATGTCAGTTTGTAAAGATATTATACAATGCAACAAATTTATTCTCTACCTATTCTCTACCTCTAAGCAGGTAACAACTAACCTTGTAATTGAAGAAATTTTATCAATTTACTATCATTTGCGTATACATCGTGAAACATCAAATGAACATATAAGGGCATTGATATGCAAAATGCAAGAAATATTTGACAAATACTTCAAGAGCTACAATATTCTTTTTGCAATTGCAGTTATTTTGGATCCTAGGTTCAAGTTGTCATACTTGAAGTATTTGCTTGATGATTTGGATAAGCCAGATGCAATGGTCAAATATGAAGATATAGAGAGCATCCTTCATGAATTATATGTTGAGTGCAAAATTATGTATGATGATAATGACACAAGTAATATACAAAGGGGCAATGCATCCACTAGTACCATGATTACAACTAAAGAAAATAAAAGTCTGGCTAGATGTGGTTTCAGAGCATACTTCAGCTCTGTATCTCTTGTAGTAGCTTACACAAATCTAGACAAATATTTTAGTGATCCAATGGAAGAAATTGCATCTACTGAAGACTTCAACATATTATCTTGGTGGAAGACAAATGAAAAAAAAATATATAAAATTGTGGCAAAGATGCTCAAGATGTATTAGCCATTCTTGTATTTGCATTCAATATATCAGAAAGAATTCTTAATGATTATTAATGTTCATTGCTCAACTATTCCTAAAAATGTAGAATCATTAATATGCACACAGAGTTGGATTCGTGATGCACACAACTTGTGTGAAATGTAAGTTGTTCAAAGTTCAATCTAATTTATTTTACATATTACCATAATAGTGTGCTTAAATTAATATGTGTTACAGTTTTCATGATGCAGAGCACCATTCTGACGAGGAAAGTTAATCCAAAGCAAGATTACCATGGTAAATTTTTTATTAATTTGTAGTGTTTAGTATTTCATGCATGACCTTTAAGTTGCTCTCTCTCTCTATACTCACATGTATGCTTGCAGATAAGCACCTGTAAATTTCTATTAACATTTCTTTTCATGTTAAATTGCAGATTTGCTGATGGACTCTGAAGATGTTTACTTTGATTTTCAAACTCTGCTTATGGACCATTTAAATTTTAGTTTTTGCTATCACCTACTTATTGGCCGCTCTCGAATATTACTTGTTTGTCTACCTTGTTCAATGACAACAATACTAATGTTGAATAGTGAGGAATTTCAATGCAACTTTGGTCTTCTGGGCATCGTTGGCCTGTTTTTAAATTGATAGCCGAACCAAGCCGGGCCGGGTTCCAAAATTCATATGCTCCATACTAATGTCAACCATAATGCTCATACCTATGAAAGGCCAATGATGCCTAGAAGACCAAAGTTGTATTGAAGTTCCTCACTATTCAACATTAGTATTGTTGCCATTGAACAAGGTAGACAAACGAGTAATATTCGAGAGCAACCAATATGTAGGTGATAGGATAAACTAAAATTTAAATGGTCCATCAGTAGAGTTTGAAAATCAAATTAAACATCTTCAAAGTCCAACAAATTTGCAATTTAACATGAAAAGAAATGTTAATTTGACTCAATCTGTGGACGTTTCGGCTTATATTCCCACTAATGTCATTTCCATCACAGATGGGCAAATCTTCTTATCCGCGGATTTATTCAATGCTGGAATCCGTCCAGCTATTAATGTGGGTATTTCCATCTCCAGAGTAGGATCCGCAACTCAAATTAAATCCATGAAACAAGTAGCCGGCAAATTAAAATTAGAATTGGCTCAATTTGCAAAGTTAGAAGCCTTTGCGCAATTCGCTTCCGATCTAAATAAAGCTACTTAGAATCAATTGGCAAGAGGTCAACAATTACGGGAGTTGCTCAAACAATCGCAATCATCCCCTCTCGCGGTAGATGAACAGATAATTACTATTTATACAGGTGTTTGTCTGCAAGCATACATGTGAGTGTGGAGAGAGAGAGCAACTTAAAGGTCATGCATAGAATACTAAACACTACAAATTAATAAAAAATTTATCATGATAATCATGCAATTGATTAACTTTCCACGAATGGTGCTTTGCATCATGAGAACTATAACACATATTAATTTAAGCACACTACTGTGGCAATATGTAAAATAAATTAGATTGAACTTTGAACAACTTACATTTCACACAAGTTGCGTGCATCACTAATTTGATTCTGTGTGCAGATTAATGATTCTACATTTTCAGGAGTAGTTGAACAATAAATATCGATAATTATTAAGAAATCTTCCTGATATACTGAATGCAGATTCTAAAGAAATCGTAGATACAAGAACGACTAATACATCTCCAGCCATCTTTGCTACAATTTTATATTTGTTT
Source organism: Nymphaea thermarum (assembly GCA_011799765.1). Taxonomy (NCBI): domain Eukaryota; kingdom Viridiplantae; phylum Streptophyta; class Magnoliopsida; order Nymphaeales; family Nymphaeaceae; genus Nymphaea; species Nymphaea thermarum. Next base: position 21,609 of record JAANDH010001299.1, on the reverse strand, counting down.
TCATTTGTCTACCACCAAGATAATATGTTAGAAGTCTTCAATAGATGCAATTTCTTCCATTGGATCACTCAAATATTTGTCTAAATCTATGTGAGCCAATACATAAGATACAGAGCTGAAGTATGCTCTGGAACAAGATCTAGCCAAACTTCTACACTCTTCCGTAGCAATCATGGAATTAATGGATGCATTGCCCCTTTGCATATTACTTGTGTCACTATCATCATACATATTTTTATACTCAACATATAATTCATGAAAGATGCTCTTTATATCTTCATATTTGACCATTGCATCAGGTTTATCCAAATCATCAAGCAAATACTTTAAGTATAACAACTTGAACCTAGGATCCAAAACAACTACAATCGCTAAAAGAATATAGTAGCTCTTGAAATATTTGTCAAATATTTCTTACATTTTGCATATCAATGCCCTTATATGTTCATTCGATGTTTCACGATGTATACGCAAATGAAGGTAAATTGATAAAATTTCCTCAAATACAAAATTAGTTGTTACCTGCTTCGAGGTAGAGTATAGATTTGTTGCATTGTAGAATACATTTACAAACTGACATAAATCAAATGCATGAGACCACTCATCCTCAAAAGGCAAAGATGCATCATTAGGATCACACAATGCCAAATGTTGAAAGACATCTTTGAATAACAATGCATATCTCAACATTATAAATGTAGAATTGCATCGAGTAGGAGCATCATAGTTTAAACTTTTTTTTCTCATCCTAACTCATTGTCTTTACACATTGCTTGAAAGCATGCAGTCGTTTTGGTGATCCCCTTACATATTTGACACTGTTACAAATTTTTAAAATTGTATCAACCATATCATTCATACCATCTTTAACCATGTGATTTATAATATGTGCACTACAATGAATGTAAAAGTATTCTCCTCTCAATGGAAATGAAATATTGGTTTTTTCTTTCTATGGTCCTTTGTAGTAAACTTATTCCACTATCATTTGTTGAACAGTTATCAGCAGTAACAGAAAACAACTTCAACTAAATTTCCCACTTAGTAGTAATGCACTCTGATAAAATGTCCCATATACAACTTGTATTATGTGGTTGAGACACATGTACAAAATTAAGTATAAGAGAATGTAATTGTCAATCTGTATCAATATATTGGGCTGTCAAGCATAAGTATCCTAATGTCTGTTGTGAGGACCACATATCAAATGTCAATGAAACCCGCTACATGTGGTTATTTAAAACTCTTTGATATCTCATCTTTTCAGCCTTGAGCATTGACTGAACCTTTTTTATAAGTGTTTTGCTAGAAAATGTAAAAACCTCAAATTGCAAGCCTTTAGAAGATCGTTATGATATTTATATTCTGCAAAACTGAAAGGAAGTGCATGTATTATTGTGCATTTAGCCATACATTTTCTTATAGTCTCCAGATCAAATTTATGTAGACATAAAGAAGTGGCACCATATTCACTAACTCCAAATGACAAAGTTCCTTGTTTTCCATCTGTAATTTTGTCTTGTACAATTAACTCTATGTCGTTTTAAATGACTCGTATTATTATAACTATGTCCACTAAATCGTTCACCACAATGGTTGCATTTTGCATACTCTTTCCCCTTATATTGTACTAATATGAAGTCATTCCATACTATTGACCTTCTTTTCCTCTTGGATTTAACTTCCTTTTCAGTAGATGAAGATGATTTCTTCTCCTCCATATCTGCCATCGGACGATATTCTTCATTCCCAAAGTGGGAAGACATAACTTACTATTCGAGTGCAATCCAAACAACCTAAACGCATAAAATGATTCAACTCTTAAGCTGAATAAAAGACTAAGAAGAATCGTATGATGATAAATAAAAACTTCAAAAATTTTGAACATAAGTAGTTGCATTATGCTCTTTCAGCCTTTATAACCAAAAGAGCATTCATGATGATAAACAACTTGCTCTAAAAGTCTCAATCCAGTAATAACATGATAAACAACTAATTTTATCGATATATAGCCAATTTGTTTCTTTCCTAGGCCAAAATTTTTAGATGCCTGATATTGTAATAACATTGAACCTACATTTGTCTTGAAGTCAACTTCAAAACCAGACTGATTCAATTAAGTTGGGTTTAGCCTGAGACTTCACAATTTCCATAAGTGTTGCTCATTTTCAACTAGTTACACAAATTCATTTCTCTTGAAGGTCAACCTGCTCATTGTCATGGTGACGACTACCGAAAAAGGGCAGCAGAACCAAAGATCAGAGTATCAAATATATTGACACGAACTAGGAAACAAAATGGAAAACCTCCACACAGTCACACTCTCACCAAATCAAGGCAATCAATTAAATTTGTGACAAATTGTCAAAAAGTTAACCGACAGGTAAGGAACTAGTAAAGCCCACCATTACTAGAACCATAATGATGCACGTAAATATGATGTTGTTGAGCTATGCATCTCTTTTATGTGGATCATTATTACCCATAACTCTCCTGGTCATTACGTTTAGAAGAAAGATATTTTCGATAAAACCAATCATTTATTAATTAGTTCATTTTCTTTTGATGAGACCCAATACGTGAATTTTTCGTTTAGAAATTATCACAGGTACCAATTGACGTGGTTGGATTATTGGAGTTATTGTGTCATTGGCTTGGGTTTTACCCTTTTAACTATAGGTATTCTTTCACGAGCAATATGGGCTAATTGGGCATGGGGATCTAATTGGAATTGGGATCCCAAAGAAACCTGGGCATTTATTACTTGGACCGTATTCGCGATTTATTTACATACTAGAACAAATAAAAGTTTGCAAGGTCCAAATTCAGCAATTGTGGCTTGTATGGGATTTCTTGTAATTTGGATATGCTATTTTATGGTCAACCTATTAGGAAGAGGGCTACATAGTTATGGTTCATTCACATTAAACATCTAATTGAAGAAAAAAACTGCAGAATACATAGAAGGATTGTACACATACCCTTTCATTCTAATATACCCCTCATATACCATAATATTATTAACCATAATATTATTAAGGGAATGTTCCTTGGAACAACAGACATCAAGGGAAAACCATTTCTAGTTCCTACCCACATTTTCTCTTTACAAATAGACAACCGAAGAAAAATTGTACCAATAGCAGATTCAGGCCATTAAACTACAAACCAACTGTTAAAATATGCAAAATCCAAACTAAACTGAAAAGAAAACGAGAAACAGAAACAAGATAGCATAATGTCGTGACCATCCTTTGCACATAGCAACAGAACAAAAACGAGAAAACCGAAGGTGGACCAAGAATCTCATGAAAACTCAAAAGCTAACAAATACATGCATATTATTATTTAACTAATTAAAAGAAGCGACCATCATTTGCACATCTAGGCAGAACAAGTTTCAAAAAAAATTAAGCAAGGCGAACTTCATCTATTGAGGACAAGTTGTTAAAATAGGAAGAGCAAAAAATAAAATACCCCAAGACTGGTGGATAGTCGAGGTCCACTCTACTTTTATGATTAGAATATACACCGATTCTCGAGCCCACGTTGTCTCCGGACCCTAATGTTGAATTGTCTGTCGAAGACTCGAACACTCGAAGTCGAACTTTCAAGTTAACACCTTAATGAGCCAATTTAGTTAACCCAGACCTAGCCGGTTATGATGTCGGGTCGGGTCGGGCACAACGGGCTAAAGCTCGATGGCCGATACTATAACTTCTAACCCGGACCCGGGACCGACCAGGCCGAGTACCGGGTACCCGGTGGCGTTCCGGCCCGGCGCCCGGCCTAATGGAATGCATGTCACTTTCATATAAGAGCATTAGCAAGTTAAAATAAAGTCATACTTCACAGGCTGACTCATTAATTTTTTCTTCAAGTACCAGGTTTTCAAGGACATAATATAGAATAGATGATACTTCACAGGCTGACTTCCTCATTAATTTTTTCTTCAGGTACCAGGTTTTCAAGGACATAATATAGAATAGAAGCAATCTGACAGTTTTTGGCCATTTTGTCACTAAGAACTTCCACCAAAAGAAAATAGGTGCTGAAAATCATTGTCACATATATCATGTACGGGTATTATACGAAGAGGAATTTTTTGGATATAATACGGCAAAGTTACATATCTTGGGAAAATCTCAGCAAATTTTTAACAAATTTAAACATTTAATAAACCTGAAAATTATAAAAAAATAAAAATTAATAAAAAAAATACAAAAAATGAGAAAAAAACATGTACAATACGTGTTTTTTTCTAATAATATGTGTTTTATGTGACAATGCTGAAAATCAGACAATTGTCCCTGCATTTCACAGACAATAACTTCATACTTTTTTTTATCAACTCAACATTAAGATAAGAAAATTACGGAGTTCTCTTCTAAAGTTGTTCCTTGATATTCTTCTCATAAAACTCTTGGTATCCAATTGCATCTTCAATTTTCTATCTTGAAGCCATCTCATCCAAATTCCGTTGTTGGATTCAACAGCAATAGAGTGCTTAGTTCTTGAAACCATGTGCAAACAGGAGAGATGTTTCAACCATGCCTACCTCTTCATGATCTGATGCACATTTTCTGCACATAACACTATCATTGAGCCGAAGAACAGCTCCACATAGAGGAACACCTTTTGACAGCATACTTACAATTTCAATTACCCATCCATTAGGAAGATTTACTTTCCTAAAAGGAGAGAATATCTTGGTCTTGAGCTACAGTTTTATAGCCACCAAAACCTGTCCCTGCCACTTCTGCTTAAAGAATGCCTCAGAGCAAGTCTGCCAAACATCCCTTTTTATATGCATAATGGCTTGAACATGCGCAGAATGATATCAACACATGATTCCTAATTGTCCAAATTCTCCATATAAACAACGTTAAAGCAAAGTATCCACAACTTTTTGAATTCTTGACAAGTAGAATTCCAAACCATGCCATAACATAAAACAAAATGGATTTAGGAACAAAGCAGAAGAAAATGATGTGTTGTTGATTCTTCACAAAAGAAAGAAACAGCCTCCATTGAGAGGCCAAAGCAATACCCATTTGCCTCCATCACTAGCCTGCCATAACTCCCCATATAAGCAAACCAATTGGCCCCTGGAATTGAATTTGAGAGTCAAATCTGTCCATGCCAACTGATAGTTCCTTTAATACGAATATTTTGTCAAGCCCTAGACAAAATTACCTGGCCATTATGCCTCCAAATCACAGAATCGTTCCCCATAGAAAGATGTGTAAGAATCTTCACAAAATACCACAAAACCACGTCTCTCCGTTTGACAATAAGAGGGATGGAGAATAGAGAATAGAAGGGAAGCAACGAAGGAGGGAATGCCGTCGGCTAATGCAGCCGCACGATGCTTGATCTTTATATTAAAACATGACCTAATCAGGTTACAACAAAAAGAATAAAACATGAAGTAATTACAAGAGATACCACCGCCTAATATGTTTAGGCGTGAAGTGAGAAAGAAAGTGGATCGGGTCTGAACAGACCCGATCCAATATACATACAAACTTAACAGCCCCCCTCACGTTGTGCATAAGATTTGATCATGCACAACTTGTTTTTCAAATCCCAAAAATGCTGCCCTGTGAGTCCTTTGGTAAAAAGATCCGCTATCTGTTCACTGGTGGAGACATAAGTAGGCAAGATCTTAGCTTCTTAAACCTTCTGACGAATGAAGTGTTGATCAATCTCAATGTGTTTGGTACGATTATGCAAAATGGGGTTGTAGGCAATTTTGATTGCGCTTTGATTGTCACATAGTAATGATGACTGAACAATCGGAAGATTGAACTCTCCAAGCAAATGTCGTAACCATGACGCCTCAGCTGTCCCTGCAGCCATTGTTTTATACTCTGCCTCAGTGCTAGATCGTGCAACTGCACGCTGCTTTTTACTGCTCCAACAAATGAGATTAGAATCAAGAAAAAGGCAAGAAACCTGAAACTGAGCGTCGGTCATCGGGATCTCCTGCCCAGTCTGCATCAGTATAAGTATATATGCTATGTCCAAGAGAAACATTGGGACACTTTGTATAGACCAGTCCATCCCCAAGAGTAGCTTTGAGATACCGTAAGATCTGTTTAGCGGCATCCATATGTCCTTCTGTGGGTGCATGCATAAATTGAGAAATCTGATTTACAGCATATACTATGTCTGGGCGAGTAAAAGTGAGGTATTGTAACATACCAACAATGCTGCGATAGAAGGTAGGATTTGAATAGGCAGCGGTTCCATCAGAGGCAGCCAATTTAGTGTTCAGAACACTAGGAGTAGTTATGGGTTTGCAATTAATCATACTTGCCCGGTCCAAAATATCAAGGGTATACTTATGTTGGGTAAGAGTCAATCGATCATTCGTCCTGTCAAGTTCAACACCCAAGAAGTAGCGTAGTTCACCAAGATCCTTCATCTTGAATTTTTGCTGCAACATACCCTTAACATAAGATATATGTGAAGAAGAATTCCCAGTTATAACAATGTCATCTACATATATAAGTAACCAAGTGGTAGCTTCTCTGGTATGATATATAAACAAGGAATGATCGAGAGAGCTTCGTAGAAAACCAACTTGTTGTATATGATGAGAAAACTGATCGAACCATGATCTAGAAGCTTGCTTCAGCCCATATAAAGACTTGTGTAAGTTACAAACCGATTTGTGAGGATCATGAGTAGTGTAGCCGGGAGGTTGCTCCATGTATACCTCTTCCTTAAGAATCCCATGAAGAAAAGCATTTTTGACGTCTAACTGGTAAAGAGGCCATCCATATGAGACTGCAAGAGAAATAATCACACGTATTGTGCCCATCTTGATAACAGGACTGAGTGTTTCATCATAATCTTCCCCATATTGCTGAGTGAAACCGCGTGCCACAAGACGTGCTTTATGTCGATCAATGCTACCATCTGGCTTATACTTCAGTTTGTAAACTCATTTGGAGCCCACAACATTCTTATCATCTGGACGAGGGACAATCAGCCAAGTCTGACACTCATGCAAGACTGCCATTTCTTCATTCATAGCTTCAACCCAACATTTTTCCTTACTCGCATGGTGATAGGATTTAGGCTCCACCTTTTTGCTCACTTCTGTCATAAACAACTGAAAATCTAAAGAAAAGTTGTTGTAACTCACCCATCGATCAATGGGATGTCGCACACGTTGTGATTGACGTGGGACTGCAGTAGGAGCTGATCGCCTAGAGTACACCAGCCCTGAGAACCGACTATGTATAGGTGGATCATTGTGAGAAGATGAGGGCATGCTGTCCAAGGCACTACTCAAAAGTGTCTCGGGCTCATCAACACCTAGCCCTTTGTGCTCAGTCAAACGTTCTGTCCCTTGTTTTAAGATTTCAGCATGTAGCCAAGTGTCATAAACTTCATTTTTATCCTTGAGTGACATACAAGTAGCCTTGGGATCTTGTAACCTGTTTTCATCAAAAACAACATGTCGTGAAATATGAACACGCCCAGTTTTAGGATTGTAGCATCTATAACCCTTGTAATTTTCTGCATACCCTATAAATCTGCACAAAATAGCACGATCTTGAAACTTGTTTCGTAGAGAAACATCAACATGCACATAGCAAACACATCCAAAAACACGCAATTCTTCATAGTGTAGCTGCTCTTGATGTAATAGAAAATATGGTGATTTTCCATCAAGCAAAGCTAATGGCAGTCGATTTATAACATAGACAGCCGTATGAAAAACCTCGGTCCACAATGTCATGGGTAAGTCTGTGTCATGCATCATGCTGAGGGCGCTTGCAACAATATGTCTATGTTTCCTTTCAGCAATTCCGTTTTGGGGTATGCGGGCATGAAATTTGTCTAGTGATCCCATTATCTATAAATTTTCCACCACCATCACATTGAAAATGCACAATATTACTGAAGTATTTATTCTGAACCAAGGCATGAAAATGAAATTGAGTGAACAAGCGGAAAACTTCTGATTTGTGTTTCATGAAATGGATCCAAGTATATCGGGAATATGAATCAATGAAAATGACATAGTATCTACTCCTAGAAGAAGAAGGAATTGGAGCAGGCCCCCAAACATCAGAATATATGGTGTCAAAAACTTTTGAAGCTCTTTTATTGATTAATTGAAAAGGAAGGGCATGGCTCTTACAGATATGACAACTTGAGCACATGCCGGACTCACTAACTGAACTTAGACTGGACTTATCTAAGAGTCCGTCTGCAACAAGAGTTTGAACAAAAGACTGACTACAATGAGCTAACCGACCATGCCAAATGAATGGCTTATTATACTTTGCGACATTGACTTCACTATGACTTGGAAAACATGAATCTAAAATATGAGGTTTTGACAGTTGTGGAGCTTCTTCAAGGACATACATATTTCCTTTGTGAGTGCCCTCAGCGAATGTCTTCTTGGTTTGAACATCCTTGACATAAACAGAAGATGGTGTGAATTCAACAGAGGAGTGAGTATCATCAATAAGTTTAGACACTGAGATAATATTTTTCTTGACACTTGAAAGTTGGAACAACAAGGACATTCTTTAACGGAATGGAAGAAGAGCCCATAGATATTTGTGCATTTCCAATGTGCAATATTGTGTGATGGAAACCATCTCCCGTGACAACTGAGCCTTGATCTAAATAACGGAAAACACTAGAGACATTACTAGTGTCACCAGTAACATGGGTTGCTGATCCAGAATCCACATACCACTCTCGTTGCTTGTTTTGTTTCAAGTGGAGCTTAGATAGGGCTGTCATGAGAAGTTGTTGCACGTCTGTTGAAACATTTGATGTCTGATTTGAGCCAGATGATGACGAAGCTGACCCTGCTGCTGCCCTGTTCTCACGCCTAACCTGATTATTTTTGTTCTAAGGGTTGTGCCAACATTCTGATTTTACATGCTCCCTTTTGTTGCAATAGAAACAAGTTGGAACCTTCTAGATGTGGTAGAGGTAGTATTCATGCCTGGTGGTGTTGGGAGAATCCCTCTTCCCATTCCTGCCTAAGAAGTCCAAGGACGAGTGTGATTCCCTTGCAGTGCATGTGTCCCTGTGATCAATACATTGTGGTTGTTGGAAGGAATCAAATTTTGTCGCTGAACACGACTAGTTTCGTGTTGAAAAAGCTTGGCCTTCAGATCTTCAAAAGATGGGAGAACAGGTAGGACTTCCAAGGCTGTGCAGAAAATATCAAATTCTGGTCCCAGTCCACTCAATGCTTGTTGGACTTTGTCCTTGTCGCTGACGGGATGTCCAATTGCAGCAAGCTGATCACTAACACTCTTGATTTCATTCAAGTATTCCAAAACTATACGCGTCACACGCTTGATGTCCTGAAATTGCCTTCTTAATTGTAGAAAACGTGCTTCCGAGACTTGAGAATATGTTGTGGCACGGGTAGACCACAACTCTAGGGCAGTTAAATCATCATCAATACCTCCCAATACCTCCTCTGACAAGGTAGAAGTGATATAAGCAACAAGGGACTGGTCGTGAGCCAGCCAAACTTCATATTCAGGATTGTTCTCAGTAAGAGTTTCATATTCAAAACTAATTTCACCTTTATCTCCCATGACTGTCTTCTTTACTTCACAGTCAATATACTTTGGAGGTGCTGGAGTAGTCGCATCGATGTGCCCATACAGTCTATGACTTTTAATAAATGGGACAATTTGATGTTTCCAAGTCAAATAATTGCGATGGTTCAGTTTTTTAGAGATGAGTTGGGAGAGAAAACTTGAGGATAGAAGAGAAGGGATCGGCTGATCCATGACTGATTAGAGAGGATTAGGGCAGGCGATTTGGGCAGAATTTAAAGGCAACGACAGAAATTAGGGCAAATTGTAGCAACCGAAGTTAGGGCAAATCGTGGGATTTAGGGCAGATTAGGGCAAGGATTTAGGGCAAAAACAAAACTTAGGAATAATCACGGCAGAAATTAGGGCAAATTATATCAAACTAAAATCACTCACCGGAGGACGATGCAACCTGGCTCTGATACCATGTAAGAATCTTCACAAAATACCACAAAACCACGTCTCTCCGTTTGACAATAAGAGGGATGGAGAATAGAGAATAGAAGGGAAGCAATGAAGGAGGGAATGCGGTCGGCTAATGCAGCCGCACGATGCTTGATCTCTATATTAAAACATGACCTAATCAGGTTACAACAAAAGGAATAAAACATGAAGTAATTACAAGAGATACCACCGTCTAATATGTTTAGGCGTGAAGTGAGAAAGAAAGTGGATCGGGTCTGAACAGACCCGATCCAATACACATACGGACTTAACAAGATGGGTCTGAAGACACTGAGCAATGACAGGCCATTCTGCCCATTGTCCCTCTCTGTTTGTGTCACCAGAGATGATGTCTCTAACAAACAGGCCAATTTCATGCTGCACCTGATCATAATCTTCAAAGTTGACGAGATAAATAGATCAATCCAAGATTTTACAAGACTTCCATCTCTTATTTTCAACAATACAAGACTTAATTCCCCCTTACACAGGGTCATGCTGCTGCTTTAAGAAACATGGACAGCACACTCATTTTGGCCACATGAGGACTCACCCTAGCCCTCATACAATATCTATCACCACACCGTCCAAGGGACTTTGGAGCCCTTCTACTGCGAACAAACAGTATAGGACAATCGTCAACTCCCAACAACCCCCCTGCTGGGCACATACATTTCACCTTCTTCTTCTTCTATGCTGCAACTGCTGATTGTGTCTCATTGATATGGGGCCAGAAACGCTGGTCACACTCTGTGAAGAAGAGTGCTCCAATGTCCCCAGGCGGACATTGGAGTTCTTCCAAAAATGAAACTTTCAGCAATGCACAATTTGTGAAGGGAAATTAACTGTCTTCCCTTTTCAACTTTCTAGGGGATCTAGATGTAGGGTAGGTGCCTTTAGCTAACTGAAAGTCTTGATGGAGTCGGGACCAATATCAAGTCCCATCCAACCATCAAGGATCACAGAAAGTGGAACAGTCTGTACAACAAACAGTAAATCAGAAGGTAAGTAAATAATATGATTCCAGAAGCTCTCGTGCGTTGGGGGATTGACTTGGGCCTTGATCCTTTTTGGCGTTTCAAAAAAACAGTCTAGCAACTGCCCTTTTAAGTTGCCAGTCACAAATACCATTGTTGCTTTGGTATGGTAACAAAAGAGCACGATATATCAAATCAATCCCTATACTATTATGCATAACCCTTTCCACATCTCAAAAATTCCACTATATAAGCTAAAATTATATAATCTCCCAACATTGTGAAAGGAAAACCATTTGTAGGTAGTTGCTGGAGAAACATCTCTTGCTGAGAGAGCACTAACAAGTTTTGTGATACTTGCCATAAGAATAAACATGATCTAGAATCTGGAAACAGAATAATAACAAACCTTGCAGTTGGCATCAGGAGCAAATTTGTCAGCAATAACAACATCAGTGGGCAACAAGAGAGATACTCCTTTGGCTTTGGCTTTCTCAAGAAGTGAGGTTGCAAGATCGAGCTTATCCTCTTCCACTAGTGATGATCCCACTGAAAGACCTTGTGCCTTCTAAAATGTGAAGATCATTCCTCCACCAAGAAGAAGAATATCAACCTTCTCCAGTAACGACTCAATCACGCCTATCTTTGATGACACCTTTGAACCTCTAACAATGGCAGGAAATGGTCTCTTAGCATCAAAATAAGTTTTTCGAAACTGCTTTTCATCATAGACCAGTAAACTAAAAGGACACAAGCAGCAATATATGAAGGAAAAGAGGGATATAAATGTTTTTGAAAAATGTTATATAAAGGAACAAGTGATAGAAAGTGATGCGAAGCAGGATCTGAACTGAAAAATGTGAAAATCAAATTTTATGTGTGTAAGAAAGAGGAGAAAGGGAGGGAAGAAATGACTTATAGCCCCATACACCCATCATAGAATCATACACATATGCTCTCTTTACAAAAGAAAGTGCTAAAATTGAAAAAGAACTATACCGTTCTGCCCTCCTCCCCCATTATCCATCTGGTTAATCTGCTTGGATCTGCAGCGGAAAATTGCAGGTGGCAGTGATCCCAAGGTTTGATCCTATCTGCTCATACTCCCTGAGTGCCGCTTTCATCTCTACCATGACACTGGTGTCATCTGCCCCTTCCATTATTGGCAGCTGCAAGACTTCTGCGTAGTGCTTTTCCTTCTCTAGCTCGTGCTGGAATGTCTCCAGAGCAGGGTCCTGCTTGTATTACAAGACTGAGCAGCAGTTTGGCGAGAGAGATGGGACACTTTTGCAAAGGGGACCGGCAGCCGGAACAGAGAGAAAGGATCTTTCGCTTCTCTGTGAAAGCCGGACCAAAGAGACGGGAGCTTCACAGGATGGGACAAGGAAGCGAAATAGAGATCCGCGGGAATGGAGTTGAATTCACTGGTAGGGTATGACTAACGAAACAAGGCCGCGCGTTTGGGAAAGTGAGAAGGGATTTTGTAACGCAGAAGGGACATGCATTTGGGAAAAAAGGAAAAACGAACCCTAAACCACCGCGTTCGGTGTGTGTAAATGACTAGACTAAATTACTCATGCATTGGGTATCTAAGTTTGGAAAAAGCGCAATCATTAACGCATGGGGTTTGGGCGTTAAGGAAAGGTACTTTTGTAAATGCAAGCTTCCACTGCGTTTGTGATGCCCCTAACATATCCTAACGCACGCTTCTAGTGCGTTTGAAGTAGGTTAGAACTGTTGTAGTGTCCTATTATTAATCAAGGCATGATCCCTTTATCATCATACATGAATGACAATTATGTTAAAGATGTTGCACTCATTTGAAGCAATTTGACAGAATTTAAGCATTAAATATAAAAAATTATAGCATGCAATGACAGCAAACCGGTTCACTCACAACTGGCAAACCTAGAGTCATGAATTATCTCTTAAGTTTGCGAGTTTAAGCAAAATAAGCACCGTTGACCACAAAACTGTGCACTTCAAATAAAAGTTGAGAGTCAGTTTGGGGTCGAGCCTAGGCCTAGGTTGGCCTTGGCCTAGCCTTAGCTTAGTCATGGTATGACCATGGCCATGGCCGGCTCGCCATGGTCAACTGGCTTAGCATGGCTGGTCAGCCCTGACTAGCTCAGCCTAGTGAGGGCTGGCTCGGGTCAAACAACCGGGCCTCGCGGAGTGCCGGTGGGTGATGTTGGGCTTGGTGGTAACGTTGGACTCAGCACCACGTGACAAGTTTGACAGTACGACCCACACTTATAGGCTGGACCGTTTACTTAAAACTATGAAAGTGCCCCCTACACAAACATACTAGGTAAACGGTCAAAATTTAAAACTGTACAGTTGTGTGTATGGTAACCTACCTAAGCTGTCGGGCGTCTGCACGGTCTTCGCTCCATCGCATGTATGCTATCTTTATTTACTCTCTTCTCTTCTCTTTCTCTCTCCTCCACTCTTTTTCTTATATAAATTTTTCTTTATCCATTATGTCTCCATTCGTGTAGTAAGTGTTCTTCGTAGTCTAAGTATGATGTGTCTAAATAATTTAATGTGTTTTCTAATTCTTGTTCCATACCATATATCTTAGTTTGTTTATAAACTTGTTTATTAGGACATAGGTTTTGAAGTCCTTTTCTAGCTTTTGTATGATTCATTTTGCATTTTTTTTTTTTACATTCCTTAGTGCGTTCTTGTGCGTTTATTCTACTATCATATAAATCTCTTTGGATTGTTATTTTTTTATTATTTGTTTTTACTTCTAGTATCTCTTTTTCTATTTTGTAGTTATCCATTCTATTTAACTATTTATTCCCTAGGACAATTCAATTTTCCCATAATTTCTTTGTTCTTGTATCTCGAATGTGATATTAAATCTATAGTTTGATATTATTATTTCTTTGCTTATACTTCCTTTACTATTTATAATATTTCCCTGTATGTCTTTATATTTATGGTTGCTTGGAAATATTAAGTCTTCTTCTATTACTTATGGTGTAATATAGTTTTCCCTTGAGCCAGTGTCTATTAATATTTTTCTTATATTGTTATCTAGTCCAATCTTGAAGCATGTTTACGTTCCATGTCATTTGCGAGAAAACAACAACGCTCGTGTGTGAATATAACATTCCATTTGATTGGCTTCTCATGCAGGTTTATTTGGGTTCAAATTTAACATTTCAAGCCATGAAATTCACTAGCAATGTTCAAGAAACGGGCTCTAACCAGAAGGCTTTTTGCACTTTCAGTCTTTTCTTGGACACCATGATTGCTGTAGTGTAGGCAGAAAGTGGAAATGGGTTTATGTATCGTAAAATTCTAGGTCATGTGATTTCTGGCCTATTTCTTTTTTTTTTTATTCAATGACAAGGGAAGCAAGAAAATGCCATATGATATGCCAGTTTCTGCCAAAGATCAATTCCAGACTCGGTATAGATACATAGATGTGTCAATCTTTGTGTTATATGGCCATGTATACCCTAAAGTAAAAAATATGTGGTTTTATTGATAGTGCAGGGTGGATGCCATTATTTTTAATTTTGATACTGTTGGTACAAACCTACAGATTTATGTTACATTAGAACGCCAGACTTTTAGAGATTAATAGCTTGTATTGCATCGAAATTGTGGCAAACAGTGTTACTTTGTTTTGTTGAATTTTTTAAAATTTAAACAAACCAACCAATATTAAGTAGAATGCATGATTGGGTAAAGCTGTTGCTCTTTTATATATAGCAGAAAAGGAAGAAAGTTGGTGATGGATAAGAGGAAAATAAAGATGGAAAGAGAAAGATTCGACTCTCTCTCTTTGTGTCCACAACTTGAACATAAAGCATAATATCTGACACTATTATTATAATGTTTTGCATTTGCTTTTAAGAGCATTTGCAAACCAACTCAAAATTTCAACTGGAGTAAGTGTGATATATCTACGTTGTCTATGTCTATGATATAATACATTATGTTGTGCACAATGCACATTGTAAGAGGGGCAGGGGAAGCACTGTTTGAGCAAAAAGAAGAAAAAAAACTGGCTTGATTCATATTTCTTCAGTTATCATCCTTTGCGTAGTTCTTTGTGCCCTTTCGAGTATTTATTATTTTGAATATATCCTATCCAACATCAAATGAATCAGATTTTTTGCATTTATTTGTATTACTGATTCAAAATGCTCAGTATTTTGTTGGTTCAACTCCAGATACTTGGTTCTGCAAATCTTGATATTGTTCCATCTTGAATTTCTCTGGCAGGCAATTGATGAAAAAATACGGGAACTTTCTAACTGTCACGTAGTGTATCCTGGGATTGACTCTCAGAAGGTATGTTCATACACGTATTTAAGTTCATAGATGCATATCATGTTATTTAGCCTTTGTCTTCCCTAGTTTTAGATCTCAAACATGGGTAATGATCATGCTTTCCTTAGATTTTCTTATTTTTTTATTTCACATTTGAGCATCACTTTCCCATTTGTTGCCTGAGTTGAATTGTTTACGTTGAAAATTACCATGATTGGTCATCTGTTCCTCGTCTGTGATGAACATTACTGAGAGGAATCTGCCTTAGGGACATGTAACTGTTTTCCATGTTAAACCTAGCGTGATGATCTAAATCTGTACCAGACAGCTTTATCCCATGACGTAAGTTATATCTACTGCTGCTTGAAAATAATGTTTACATTTGCTAAGTAGTTCAATCCTTAACCATTGAAACCCCAGATAGAATGGATGAGTGCTTATTTACTGTAGTTGTCTGTTTATGTAAACTCATCCTGATGGAAACCCTGGATAAGACAGCTTGTTTCTCCTCAACATATAATATTTTTGTACCTTCAATATGGTGTAGAAAGAGATAAAAATAACATGTGTACTGTCTTGTTGAGGAGAGTCACTTGGTTTCACGAATAGAGACTTGAGTAGTTAATTGCATTTCTAATCAGCTGACTTTGTGTGTAACTTATTTCAGAAAGAAGCGGGGATACCCAGGAAGGTGCCCAAGGTTGAAGATATTCTTGGGTTGAGTGAGTATATTTTCACATTTTTGTCTTGCATGTCTTTTATGTTCCTTGTGCAGTTATTATTTAGTTTGTATTGTGCTCAAATGGTATCTTTCTTTTTATTTAGTAGTTATGGCTTGCACTTTTCGGGCTTGCATTCGCCAGCTTCTTTTATCTGCATAAATGTTGTTATTTACTACTCCTTTGTACAAGTATAACTGTTTAATTACATAGTTGCTCAGTGGTTGATGGAATGGACTCGTGTTGGTTTTTGGGTTTCTGGATATTCCAAGGATTATGGTATTAATGGTTGCTCTAATAATTTTAGTATCAAAATCTCGACTGGTCGGCAAACAAGTTGGTTGAGTCAATACTCATGTTTTATATCAGCAACTAGTTGGTCAAATCAGTCAGCTTAGTTCTTAATTAGCTGACTAATCATTGTCCTGTCAAAAAAATACATTGATACATATGTTTCTGTATTTATTTCATATAAATATATGTATTTATTTATTTATAGTCAAACAACTTGGACCAGGTCAGACCAGCTAAGTCTCAATTAGTCTTTTTAGGGTCTTAACAACATGTGTCAACTTGGCTACTAATCAATAACGAGAGCTGAAGCCCAATGCTTATTGCCCTTCTCCTTTTTAGGGTCTTAACAACATGTGTCCAACTTGATTTTGTCGACTTGGCTACTAATCAATAACGAGAGCTGAAACCCAATGTTTATTGCCCTTCTGTCTCTGTCTCTGTCTCTGTCTCTCTCTTTTGATTGGTATCAACTGATTGTTGGAGCTTTGCGATGAACAATCTAGATAGCATACAAAACGGAAATGCAGAAATCGAAAACAAGAACATTCATGATTCATGTGTGTGTTTTATAGAGGGCGGAAGAATAACCTGTAGAGGCGACCGCCGACTGAATGTCGGCGGCTGTGGGAAAAACGGCTACAGTCCCCATATGCTCGCTCCCCAGCGGCGGCGGTGGCGGCAATGGGTTTCTCTCCTCAGCCATAGCAGCCCAGTGATGGGGACAGACAACTCACGTATGGCTGAGGGGACCGATTACCCAGACCGGAATAACTTGATGTGTCTCACACCATCACAAGACACGGTATTTATACTTGAGGGTCCGAAACGGATATGGACCCGTATCAACGCAGGACTATCCAGATGGGGAAATCCCAACAATCTCCCACTAGTCCAAGTCAATATCAAGGGTAAACAAAATGAATGGATTAGCCTTAAAATCCATTCCAAGGTCTCACCTTGTTGTCTTACAAAACTTCTCAATAACCAAATGAGAATACAAAATAAATAGACAACAAGCTTAATGAGAATCAACAAACTGTATGTGATCACATTCATAAATGTTTGCATAATAGTGTGCTTACATTGAACTACACAAACTCATCCTCTTAACATGTTCAAGGAACATACCAGATGCTAGCGCTTTAGTAAGAGGATCTGCAATTATATTTGTAGTCCCAATGTGTTGAATACACACTAGTTGATTCTCTGTCCTTTCCTTAACAACAAAATACTTAAGTTCCATATGCTTACAAGAAGTAGTACTTTTGTTGTTGTTGGAAAATGACACTACAGCTTCATTATCACAGTGAACCTTAAGTGGTCTCTCAATAGATTCCACTATCTTGAGCTGTGAAATGAAATTCTTTATCCAAATTGTCTGTGATGTAGTCTCATATAATGCAATGAATTCTACTTCCATGGTGTGAGCAGCAGTCACAGTCTGCTTTTTGCTCCCCCATGAGATGGCACCTCCTGATAGAAGGAAAACAAAACCAGTAGTAGACTTTCTATTATCGGTACATCCTCCAAGATCGGCATCAGAATAGCCAATCACTTCTAAATGGTCCATCTTGCGATATGTCAACATGTAATCTTTTGTCCCTTGCAAGTACCGCATGACTCTCTTTACGGCCTTCCAATGTGCCATGCCTGGATTAGACTGAAATCTACCAAGCATGCCAACAACAAAGAAAATGTCAGGCCTAGTGCAAATCTGCGCATACTGCAAGCTGCCAACCGCTGATGCATATGGAATGTTGATCATTTGTGCCTTTTCAAATTCGTCTTTAGGACAATCATTTAGGCTCAATTTATCCCCTTTAGCTATGGGTGCTGAAATAGGAGAACAATTCTCCATCTCATATCTCTTAAGAACTTTATTGATGTATGCTGATTGGGAGAGACTTAAAACACATTTAGATCTGTCTCGACGAATCTCAATGCCGAGAACAAATGAAGCCTCACCCATGTCCTTCATCTCAAAATGAGATGCGAGAAAATGTTTGGTCCCTGTTAGCAATTGAAGATCATTTGAAGCAAGTAAAATGTCATCCACATATAAAGTCAAAATTATGAACTTACTCCCACATGTCTTAAGGTACACACATCGATCAATGATGTTTTATGTAAACCCAAAAGTCGTAATGACTTCGGAAAACTTAATGTACCATTGACGTGAGGCCTGTTTAAGTCCATAAATCGCTATATTAAGCTTGCAAACCAAATGATCTTCACCACTCTCAGAAAACCCTTGAGGTTGATCCATATATACCTCTTCATCCAAATCACCATTCAAGAAAGTCGTTTTCACATCCATCTGATGTAGCTCTAAGTCAAAATGAGCTACAAGTGCAAGGACAATCCTCATTGACTCATTAGCAGAGACAGGTGAATATGTCTCATTATAGTCAATGCCCTCCATTTGTGTGAATCCTTTAGCAACCAATCTTGCCTTGTATCTCTCTATGTTGCCTTTAGAGTCCCTCTTGGTCTTATAGACCCATTTACACCCTACGGGTTTTACTCCTTCAGGCAACAACACAAGGCTCCATGTCTGGTTTTTAGCCATAGAGTCAAGCTCTTCTTTCATGGCATTAATCCAGTGTCTATATTGTTTGCTTTCAACGGCTTCAATGAATGTGAAAGGATCATCATCAATATCTATGAAATCACTAGGCTCTTGCAGGTATACCACATAATCTGATGATAGACCATTTTCAATTTGTATGTCTACATCCTGTTCGTGTTCATCAGTATGATCTACATTTAACTCATCTGGATCTGATGCATTACCTGTATGATTTGCATCCATGTCATCACGAGAGACAACATAATCATACACATTTACATTCTCTTTATCAGGTCTACTTTCAGTATCCTGTATTTCCTCAAAATTGAGGTTTTGTAATGCATCTAGTCCAAATGAGCCATCTTCCAGGAACTTAGCCTTATCTGTTTCCACAATATGTGGTGTATGAGATGGACAATAAA